>PVKU01008793.1:0-69560 GCA_004027475.1 Anoura caudifer | reverse complement strand
AAGCTGTCATTTAGAATGGAAGGGAATATACAGCACTTCTCAGATAAGGTCAAGTTAAAGGAGTTCATCATCACCAAGCCCTTATTACATGAAATGTTAAAGAGACTTATCTAAGAAAAAGAAGATAAAAAATATGAACAGTAAAAAGACAGCAAACTCACAGATATTAACAACCACACCTAAAACAAAAGCAAACTAACCAAACAGCTAGAACTGGAGCAGAAACACAGAAATGGAGATCACATGAAGGGTTAGCAACAGGGAAGTGGGAGGAGGAGAGAGGGGAAAAGGTACAGAGAATAAGTAGCATAGACAGTGGGTAGAAAATAGACAGGGGGAGGGCAAGAATAGTGTGGGAAGAGTAGAAGCTAAAGAACTTATGACACATGGACACGAACTAAGGGTGGGGGAGTGTGGGTTGGAAGGGGTGTGAAGGGTGGAGGGGAGTGATGGAGAAATGGGACAACTGTAATAGCATAATCAAAATATAATTAAAAAAAGTTTGATTCTATTGGGAAATATCAGTAAGTATGTGATTATTTGAAAGTTGAGGCCCCCTACCCACCTACTCCTTCTATTTTTCTGTTGTTCATCCCTAATATTTACTGTTTCTTGGAGAAAATCACAGAGGTATACCCAGAAATGAACCACAATAGATTTGCACATTTTCTCCTCTGCAAGGCCTTTGGTGCAGCTCGGCCCTTCTGTTAGTCATCAGCACACCCTCTATACCTGCTCCTAGTTTCTTGACCCCCAGTATCATTCCTCCTTGTCAAACCGTCTTACATCCTACCCCCCTAAGACACAGGACAACATCCCACGTGAACTCCTGGGCATAGTTTGCTCTCCTGCAGAGAACAGCGCTTGTCACTACATTCAACCCCTTAGCCTTCCCTCCTGCCATGGCCTTTCTTCCTTTTTCCACTGCCCAAGCCTTAGTTCTGCCCTATACCTTTCAAGTAGGACACATTTCAAAGAAATGTTGGTTTAACAGGTTGCTGAAAGATGTGGAAAGATTTGAACGTGAGTAAAAGGGGAAAGTGGTACTGTATATCAGGTGCAATGGACATGTGATCTGAGGGCTGGAGGCAGAAAGCATGGAGCTGTGTTTGCTTCCTTGGCTGTAACATTGGGTGTGCGAGAAACACTCCTTCCCCCTCGCTTTTCTTCCGATCCTTTCCCTGTCTCCTTTCCCCTGTACTTTGATCTGTTTGCTTAGTATATACTTCTCTCCACCTCTGTCTAGCTAAATCTATCCTTTCCTGATCACCCACGGCGATCTCTGAACTTCTGTAGCACTAATTTCAGTACTATTTTTTGTCAGTTAATTACATGTTGCCTTGATTTTTTTTTTTTTTTTAAGCCTGTTTCATTTTCCCAAATAGAGTGTATTAATCAAGGCTGTCAGGTCTCAGGGAACACAAACTCACTTAACCTAGCCTGCCAGGAGGTATGGTAGCAGGGCTGGCAGTTGTAGTGGTCGTTACTGTGTGGCAAGGGAGCTCCCTGGAATGACCTGCAGCTGCACCCCAGAGCAGGCACTGGGGAAGTCCCTGTCCTCCTTCCTCTTTGTCTTACATGGACTCTCTTCAGCTTTTTTCTGTACTTTTCTACACCCTCCAGAATGTCAATTTGTTTTTTAAAAACTGTATGCTTTAGGCTATAATCTTGATTGCTGAGTTTACTCTCCAACCTTGGCACCTGAAGCAAGTGCCTCCCTCCCTCCGCCCTCTTCCATTCTCTCTCTTCTAGATTGGCTTTCTCATGGCTTCTACTTCCCCCCTTAACTTCAGCGTAGACGTGACTTTGGCTTACTGTGATGCTGCCTCCAGACTGGTTAATATATGATCTCTCAACTGCAGTTTTGTTTACCAACTTTCTAGATTCCTGGAGAATTGAATTTTATATATCTTGCTTGAGTTGGGGGTAACCCCTTTACCAAATGTCTGTGAGGGAGAGGGCATTGTTATGTGGTTGCTTAGGCTGTGTATGCCATCACAGGGCCTGTGGTATGGTGGTCACAAACAAGGGGATTTAGGGTTGATCGTTCCCAAACATGCTTACTTTGGTACCAGAGGTCAGGTATCTTTGTATGGATCTGTGCTGCATCTGGTAGATTAACAACTAAAAAGTAGGTGTGTTTCTTATTTAGTATTTGCTTATTGCCATAACTCGCTGACCACTTGACCATTATGATGAACTCTTGGGCATAGTAGTCTAATCAGCAGTATTTTTAATATCTAAAATATTGAGTTGGCTAAAAAGTCCATTATATTTTTTCCATAAGGGACACATTTTTCCTTTATTGATTTGGATATTTGGAGTATGTTGGCTATCTCCTGCTATTGGCTTCTAGTGGGTAGAGGCCAGGGGTGCCACTAAACATCTTCCAATGCATCAGATGGCCCCACAGCAAAGAATTATTTGGCCAAATGTCAAAGTACCAAGAACTTCACAAACCACTTTTGACACAGTTGATCAGTCATAGCACCTTCTCCATACGCCGCACAAATCTTTTTTGTGTTTCAGTTGTGTTTTTAGCTTTCTTGAAATAATTAAGCATAATATGCTGAAAATGTTGTATATCTTCTTCCATCTTCAGCATTAAAATGGCTGCATAAAAATTCACCAATTTTGATAAGTTTTTTTTTAATGCATGCTGACATGACAGCTGTCACAGTACAATCTAACAAAATTGTTTCGAATGAAGTTAAAGACAACTAAGCACTACTAGAGCCTAAACAAACGTTTTGGCCAACCCAGTAAGTTCAGGTTCAAATTTATATCCACTATTGAGAATTTACATATCCTTGGTCAGACTCTTTAGCCCTTCTGAGTCTCAGTTTCTTTATGTATGAAATGGGGGTAGTTATATTTTGCAGAGTTATTATGAGGAGACATATATGATAAAGTACCTGGCATGTAACAGGTATGCAAATAAAAATTGATTCCTTTGTTTTTCTCTTTATTATATGGGAATATAGCACATGACCTCTTTGTTAATCTGAGAAACTCAGGTAAATGAAAGAAATATGTTTCTAAGAGTAAGTAAGATATAGACTGTTTTATTCTGTCACTTAAAAATGTTTAGAGTTGTTGTCATAACTATTAATTTTAAAACTATTATCCTGCACCTCTGTTTTGGGTTTGTAACTATGCTCTCAGCAGCCTCCTCTCCTCTATATTAAGTTTTCCTTCTGTGTGGCTCTCCTGATTTCCCTCGTTTCCTGTCACAGGAAGAATGTCCTTTAGCCTTCTTTAAAAGAACCTGTGCCAAAGCAGACCTTGTGACCCTGGGGGTGGTAAACCAAGCTTCTTGGCCAATAGCAATGATCTCTCAGACTTCCCTTCTTTCGTTAGTTCTGCTTTTTCAGTATCACATCTTAAATATTGCTTTTCTTTCTACCTCCAACCCTTCTATTTCTTTTTTCCCCACAAACTATTTCCACTAGCTATGTGGTTTTCATTATTTCAGTAGTTTTATATAGTTTGGATTTCATTCTATGTATACATGTATTTTTTAAAAGCTGTATTTTGGCAGTTTTCATTATCATGTATAGTGAACCCTCTTAATATGAAAAAATTACAGTTTTTGTGTCAGAAGTTTTGTGCCTTCCATCTTGAAATTCCAATGAAAACCTGTGAATACCCTCTCTTTACTGGATTGTTGTTGGATACTTCACCACATGCAAATCTCCAGCTCAAATCACCAAAGTTTCTTTTTTTTAAACAGTTTTATCAAGGTATAATTTACATATCATAAAATTCATCCATTTTAAGTATACAATTCAGTAATACCAAAAACTTTTCCCATCAGAAACTCTTTGGGGTACTCTTTGGTTCCTAAGGGGATAGTCATCTTGCCCTTTTCCTTTTTGTTCCCAAGATCACTTGCGGTGGGTTGTGTGGGTGTTGTTCTTGGCTGCCATGTGGCTCCTCACAAGTACCCCATCTGTTGGCTGCTGCTTCAGTTACTTATTCTGGATACGATAGCACTTCATTAAGAGTGAGGTTGTCTATAGTT
Organism: Anoura caudifer; assembly: GCA_004027475.1. Classification (NCBI taxonomy): domain Eukaryota; kingdom Metazoa; phylum Chordata; class Mammalia; order Chiroptera; family Phyllostomidae; genus Anoura; species Anoura caudifer. Next base: position 65,536 of record PVKU01008793.1, on the reverse strand, counting down.
GGGACACGGGGTCAAGGTGGTGGGGCAGTGCCATTTTCTTGGAGAATCCCCTTCCCCCCACCCCCGCTGCCTGGCTGACTAAGGGAATGCATTCTCTCTTTTTAGGTGTTCTCCACCTGGTGAGAAGTACATCTAACTCCAGGGCACACCGAATTTCTTTGATTGGTTCTGTATTTCCCACCTCCCATGTGAGACATCAAGACACATTATGCAAATTGTAGGCAGGTGCCTCTTCAAATATAACTGCTTCTCCATGTTAGTCTGAAAATTAATTTAATTGCCATATATATCCCCAGGTCCTTGAGATTGTTTAGAGTGAAACCAGTGTTACACCTAAAAGTCACAAGTGTGCTGCTTCTCTGAAGGTGTGTACAAAATGCCTTCACAATGTAGGACTGAGGCACGGTCCGTTAAGGAGCATGTAGTCATACCAGTTTGGGCACCAGATCCCTGGATCAAGTATTGGGACAAAATGGTATAGTGCACCCTGTGCATTGTAACCTTCAGAGTAGAAAAGAGAGTAACTAGTTAGGGTCGAAGGGGCTATGAAAGGCTTTGGAGAAGAATGTATTTGAGCTAATCTTTGAAGGGCATGTGGAGTTTGGGTAAGATGGAAAGGTGACATTTGGGGATGGTTGAAGAAGTGCGCACTTTCCCACAGAGTTGTGGGAAACAAATGAGGGTAAAGGTGTCAAGGTGAACTACCTGGGATATTTGTGAGACTTGGAGGAAGCCAGGCTGTTTAGAGCAGAGCATTCCTAGTGCTAATTGTTATTGAAAATAAGAAGGTGGCGTTTTCTCAGGATCTCCTGAGAAACTATCAAACTGCAAACACCTAACAAACAAGAAAAATTTCTAAACAAAGGGGTAATGTGTAAAAGCCCTGTTTTCAGGAAGCAGAGTCAGGTGACTGTGATCGAGATCTTTAGAGCAGGAAAACATGAGCCTGAGACAGGCCAGAAGTTTATTTGTCCCTGGGGGAGGGAGTTTGGTAAAGCATTGTTTTTACTCCCTCTCTTTGTGAGGCTCCAGAAATTTGAAGAAGTCCAGAGACATGAGGCTTTGAAGCACTGCTCAGAACATCAGAAAAATTAAAGTTACTTCTCTTGATGTTTGCTTATGGAAAAGGAAGAAATGCCCCCAAACTGGCCTCAATCCCAGTTTCACAGTTTACTTGCGGTGGGGTAGGGCGGGGTTGATAATCTTTTTTTATTTCTCTTCCCACAACCAGTTAAAAAAAAAAAAAAAAAAGAACAAAAAACAATCAACTTAGGTACAAGGATCTAATATTTAAAAAATCACAGTGCAGAGAGTGCCAGAGTTTCAATTATATAGGGACTTTGGTCCCAAGCTGTGGAACTTGAGAGACTGTATAATTATATGTCACTTTAAATGAGTTTTGCTATTTGTCTCATAGATTGTTAGTCTTTTTTCTTAATGTTCTGAAATTCTTTTCCTTTTCATTGAATTTATTTGGGTGATACTGGTTAACAAAATTATACAGGCTTCAGGTGCACAATTCTGCCGCACATCATCTGTACACTTACTGTGTGTTCACTCTGAAATTCTTTTCATAGGGCTCTTTGATAGCTAATGCTTTTGTTTTGCTTTTCTACCAAAGCACTTTTTGTTATTACCGGTATTTGCACGTGGCATGCATAATTCAAGTCAGAGATGGTATTTGTTACTGTTTTTTCATACACAGTGTCATAATGCAACAAGCCATTGGGTTCTTTAAATTAAAAATAAAATAAATGCACATGATACAAAACTCAGAGGACCACTAGATATATAGTGAACACTCCCCCTGTGTCTTCAGCTCTCCAGCTGGTCTCCAGTTCTTGTCAGTCCTCTCAGTCATTCCCAAGGCATGCTGTAAATGTTGAATGATCTTAGCCTTTTAGATTTGGAAGGATCTTAGGGATCATTTCTTTACCATTACATTTCTTGTGATGTTAAGGAAAAGTGGATCAGATTTGAGGAATGGATGTGGATAAATAATGGGGTTGGGTGGCCCCTCCAAAATTCCTTACATTATCACTGTTTGAAACTAAACCCTTTATGAAGCCAGTTTCCCAAAGATCTCTTTCTAAATTCCAAATATATTTTTTTCTTTTAAGGTTTTTTTCTAATTTTTCTAGTACTTCCCTATTCTTAAGTGTCTTGGTTTTCAAATTTAATTAAAGTAAAAACAATATTTAGATGCTTTTAAATTTATTTTTAAAAGAAAATAAAGAACAGGGCAGAAATAAATTAGTACTTTAGTATTTTTACCATATTAGTAAAATTTGTATCTAATTTTGTGATTCCTTTTTGCATTCATTTCTATGATTTATGATGTGAGAATTCATGTCATAAAAACATTTCTGATTTTATTATAGGAAGATAGGAAATGATCTCTAGAAATTTGGGGGGGGTAGTGACTTTAAAGGAAAGCATTTATTAATATGGTCATTCCACTGTAACCCCCCCTTTTTTTTTTTTTTAGTACTTAACCACATTGGCCCATGTTTGACTTCACTGTTAACTTTTTTGTTATTTAATCTGTCTGTTTTGGTTTTTCAAGTCACCTTCCTGAAGTATTTAATGTCAATGTTTTTGTGCTTTTCTAGCATGATTCAGCTTTCATATTTTTCCTTTCTTCTTAAGTATTGTTCATCTTAGCAGTGATGAAAATAAGTTAGCATTTTTCTCCCCAAAATATTGGGTTAAATAGTGTTTTCTTAAGATCATAGACTTAGAGGTAGAAGAGAGAGACCTGAGCCCACTGAGCCCAGGGCTAAACAAACAGGCTTCATCCTGTGGCCACTTCTCTCTCCTCTGTTGGATAGTGGCTGCCAGTATCTATCCATGGTTGGATAGAGGGCTACAGCAGAGTCAGCCCCCCCCCGCCCCCTCCCCCCGGGGAGAGGCTGTTTGATTTGCAGTGTCTGTTGTGGATGTGGAGCAGTCCATTTTCAGAACTGGGGCTATGTTTTGGGGACATGCAGAAGTCCATATTCAAAACCAGGGCTGTCTGTGTTTTGGCTGTTCCTCAAATAGCCCAGGAAGCTGAGAAGTGAAGTGATCTACTCAAAGTCACAGAGCCCATAACTCCGCAGATCTGCTCACCCTCCCGTTCAGTGCTGGGAGCTAAGTGCTTGGCTTTTGTCTCTGGAAGAATTCTGGTGTTCTTTCTGGATTTTGTTTTTCCTTTCAAGTGAGAATTGATTTCTGTTAGGTACTTAAGTATGTCACAGTTTGTTTGGGAAGGACTCAGAAGTGTTCTTCAGGCCGGATAAAGATAGAGAAGATTCTCATTATTTTAGTAAAGGAAAGGGGCTTGAGTTACAGCAAGCCAAAATTTAGAACCTTTCATTTATTTTTAAGAAACTTTTATTTATTTTTAAGGCTTTCCCCTTAAATGTTAAAACTTGCTACCATCTTATTTCCGTTACAATCTAACCAGACCCATCCTCCCCCTACAAGAGGGAAAAGGTTGAATTTTGTGAGAAAGAATGACTTTTATTAAAGAGATTGTTGGTTCATAAGTCTTGGCCTGGAAGAATTAAACCACCAGTAGTGTGACACAGGGTGGGGAGATGCTGCAAGAGCTTTTTGTTTTCAACAGTTATCTATGTTTTGGCCAGTATTGTGCAATTACAAACAGACAACTCAATACACACATGTGACAGTAATAGCTATATATACTGTGTGTATATTAGTATTTATTTTATGATCGTTGACTTGGTAAATCTTCATATTAAAAATATCCTCTCTGACATTTTCCACATCTTGTGGACTTACTGTGGTGGTTTAGATTAGTTCTTATAATCCTTTAGAGCACTTTCTTCCATGTTTTACCAAAACCTTTTTTAAAGTCTATAGAATATTAGGACAGCTTTCATACAAAATATTTGATGCCTTATTAACTGTAAGTAATCAATCAGATCTGCAAGTATTGCCAACTCCAGTCATGCACATCTTCATCTACACATGCGCTGTTCAGTATAGTTGATTTCTCCCAGGGTAGTTTCCTCATTTGGAGGTATGTTTTTCCAAATAAATTTTCAGTTGAATAGTTCAGTTCTTAGTCTTTATTGTGATACAGATGTTGACATAATAGGGGGAGGGTTCTGGAAACCCTCGGTACAAAAGGAAAGTGGAGAAAGAGGGGGCATCCCAGTGTTGCATTCTGTTCCGGGCACCATGTGGGCTGTTCTCTAATGACAGAAGGTGGTGGGAGAAGGTCTGACGGAGAATCAGATTTACTTTCACTCTGCGCCCAGCTTTCTTGGTCACCACTTTTGTAAATTAAGAGAGACAGTTTTTCAAAAAGCATTAATTTTGTTATTAACATTTAACATTAAATCTGCAATTCAATATTTGTAGTCTCTGTTCCATGTTTGTGCTGTATCTTTCTTATGATCTCTTAAATTCCAGTTTTAGAAAAAGGAGACCTAGAGCAAAATCTATACTATGCAATTTTCTGAAGTTCTTTTCCTCTCATCCCCTTGGTTCCTTTCCTCTCCACATGCCCTACCCTTCCAGTCCAGTGCCTCCCCTCTCCCAGAGCAGTACATTAAATGAAAGAGGCATTTAATAGATGTATACAAATATACATACGTATATTGATTTGAAGGTGGGGAAATTGGTAAGTTTGAAAAAGGACGATTTTTTAGAATTAAGGAAAAAATCTGGTCTGAAGCCCAGGAAATTCATAAGAGATGAAATTCTCGTTACTAGTTACCTTTTGTTCACTGCATAAAATTCAGCTTGCTTTTAGCATGGCTTCCTTTAGACCTAGCCTCGTTTATTTTAGGACTTTGTGTTGAGTCCAGTGCTTACTGACTTAGTGGATTAAGAAAGCTCTTGCAAGAGGAAGAATGAGTCATAGCGGTACTTCCCTTTGGGAGAGAAAGAGAAAGAAAACCCTCAGATTAGTCTCCATTATATGCTTGGAATGGGTTCAGCATTTTGTTTGATGGCTGAGCAATGATAAGCTTTCCTTGCAAGTCATCTCATATCATATTTGGTTTTGTCCACAGTGTGGCTGGTAAAAGGCTCTTTTAGTTAATCAGCAGACATAAAGAGTTCTGTAACCTTATAACCCTGGGAAATTTCATTCATATGATGTCATATCTATTTTAAGATTTTTTTTTCCACATGTAACAACTTTTAGAAAAGCTTCAGCATCTCCTAATGTACCCAGTCTATTAGACAAATAAACAAAAAAAAAAAGAAAAGAAAAGAAAAAAAGGAGAAGATGATTGAAAAACATTTAGTACTGAGAAACTGGGTGTGTTAAGGGTATGGCTCTTGCACATTTGTCTTTGGTATGCACAGACTGGGCTCCTCTATGACCTTACCTTGTGTCTCTGATGCTGTACCTCCACCAAGAAGAATAAAAAGAGCTAGGACTAGGAACTGCTGTAGCTGCTTTGAGCCATAGGGTACTCACAGGGGAGCCACAAAGCCTCTCAGTACAGTCTTATTGAAAGAGTGGTTTTGAAGTGGTATGAGTAACATGTTAACTATTTTCTTGTAATAATCACAGATATAACCTGGCTGCTTTCCACCTAAAGGTTGTCCTCATTGCCCTGGCCAGGTGGCTTGGTTGGAGAGCATCATCCCTACACCAAAAGGTTGTGGGTTAGATCCCCAATTGGGGCACATACAAGGAAGCAACTGATCTCTCTCTCTCCCCCTCTCTTCACCCCCCCTCCCGTAAAATCAACAAACATATCCTTGGATGAGGATTAATTTTTAAAAAATTGTTTTTTAAGGTTGCCCTCAGTAACTTGCTTCCGATTAAACCTCTTCTTTGTCTGGGCCTTATCAAGTTTTTCTGGGCTGCCCTGAGACTTCAGACTCTGTTTTCCTACCTATGCTTTGGTGATCTATAGATCTCAGTTTTTTTTAAAAAATTCAAGATTTTGTCAATAACAATGGCAGGAAAGACAGGGCCACTTAGCTAATCTCATACATGGATTGGTTAGTTTCCATGAAACTTTCACAGTTTAATCAACCACCATTTTCTCGAATTCTGCATGCAAAGCAACTACTCACTCAGATTGCCCACATTTGGGTCAACCATAGCATCCCAAGAACTCCACAAAACTCATTATTTAATATACTGTCTTTTCGGCTTCGTTGTGTAGAAGAACCAGTGAACCAAACAGAAGGCTAGATTTAGTATCCAATTTATTTCCTTTAAAAATGGTCTTTACTATAAAGGTAACACATTATATACAATTAAAATGGTTTTCAATTTTTTAGAAGTAAATACTGTGTACATAGTGCTTTGGATGAGGTGGACACAAAGTACATTTTTTGGTTATAATTAGTGTTATCTAGAATCATAAACTTCTAAAAAGGAAATGACCTTATGAGACTTAGAACTCCCTTGCACTTGAGGAATCTGCTACACACTATCAGTGACAGATATCCATACTCTTTAACAGAGCCAGGAATAGACAGATGACTTTCTTTACTCCAGCCTTCTGTGACCAAGAATGTTTCTCAAATCAGCAGTTCCATCAAACTCAAGCCCAACATTAAAGAGGGGAGTGTTTAGGTACTTTTAAATGTTAAAATTTCCAGGCAGAGATCACTTACTTGTTTCCAAATTAATTCTGAAGCCAGATCCAATTGATTTGAAATTTTTAACTAAAGCAAATTGAAGCAGATACTTAAGAAGTTATTGGATGGTGAACCATAACCAGTTCAAAGGATTACATGGATATTTATCTAGAGGGCATATTTTGATTCTAACTACTATTATCTAACATATATCAACATGAAATACTTTTATTTAAAGATAAACTTCGGTAATCACTGAAAGTCTTCTTGGCCATGAAAGGATAATGAGACCGCCAGCCACTAGTCACTGTCTGAAACGAAAGGGCAAAGGGAGAGCCACGCTGGTGAGGCACAGTGTCCTCCAGCGAGGATGACCAGGTTCTTACACAGGGTTTTTGGGAAGCATGGAATTCCCCAACTGGAAAACTTTCCAAAGCCATAGTGACACCACTGTAGAAGCATGATTATTTGGGTGAGTTTTTTGATTGGTTGGCTGACTTAGAGGAGTGTTTACTGAAGTGAATCTCTCTGTAATTGGCTGACCTTTGGAAGTGAGAGGCTATAAGGTAATTGATTTGCTTACAAAGGTAAATTGTTGGGTTTTGTTTTGTTTTTTTGATGACTTGTTAAAATGGCTGCAGAAAAATCCCTTCTTTGTTTATGGGAACTTTAATTTTCAAAATTAAATATATATAATTAATTGTACAATGCAAACATTTACAGCAGGTTGTTGAATAATGTTGTTTTGTTCAACATTGTTTCCCTTATAACATTGAGAGGGTAATGTAAGAACTTAACTCTTGTTTATATCAGTTATCCTGTTGGTAAAATTGGTTCATTATATGTATTTTTGCCTAAAGCCGCAGAACTTATTGATGATATTGAGTGAGGACTTAGTGTATTTAAAATTTTTTTGAGGCACAATTCCAGAGTAAAGGGAGAAAATCTTAAGTGGGCAGCTGAATAAATTTACTTATGTATATACTTGTGTAATTACAACCCAGTTCACAGCACATTTTCATCACCCCAGGATGTTTTCTAATATCCCTGCCTTATCAATATCTCCTACTAGCTATTTCCCATAGGTTAGTTTTGCCTGTTCTTGAATCTTATGTGGGTGAAAGCATGTAGCATGCATTCTTTTATGTCTAGCTTTTTATAGTCCTTTCAACATAATGCATGTGAGATTCATTCATGTTTCTGCACTTATCAGTAGTTGCTCTTTATCTCTTTATGACTGCTCCACAATTCCTTTGTGTATTCTGTAATGAACATTTTAGTCATTTTCAGTTTAAGGATATTATGAATAAAGCTGCACTGAACACTTTTTACATCTTATTTTATTAACATAAATACGCATTTCTCTTGGGTATATAGCTAGGAGTGAAATTGCTGTGTCATTATGGTATGATGTGTGGTATGGTTGTTTAGTTTTAGTACATACTACCAAATAGTTTTCCAGTGTTTGAATCAATTTGCACTTCACCAGCAATTTATGAGTTTCAGTTGCTCCACATCCTTGTCAACACTCAGCTAGGCCTTAAAGAATGTGTAGGGGTTTGATTGAGGGCAGAGGTAGGTGAGAAAGAATGCCTTCATTCCAGAGAGAGGGAATAAAAATAAAGGCATAGAGACCTAAAGAATTTGTATTTGGAGTATAGGCCATGTGGTTGGGGAACGACTGGAGATAATATTGGAAAACTGTCTAGGACAAGGATGTGAACTTTGTATTTTGTGCTGAGGAACTTGAACTTTATCTTGTATGTCAGGGGTTCACAAATTTTTTTCTACAAAGGGTCAGATAGGGAATGTTTTAGGTTTTGCAGACCATCTGCCTCTGTTTCATTTATTTAACTTTGTCATTGTAGCAAAAAGAGCAGCTATGGACAATACATGTGACTACGTTTCAGTAAACATTATTTACAGAAACAGGCAAAATTTTCCTCACTGACACTATCGTTTCCCTAACACTGCTGTAGGTAATAATGAGTCCTTTTTTAAAAAATTGTTTTTCAAGTACAGTTTTCTCCATTTCTCCCTACCCAAACCATCCCCACCTCCCACCCTTGATCTTAACCCCTTTGGCTTTGTCCATGTGTCCTTTATACATGTGGTGATATGAGTCTTATATAAGGTTTTTGAAGCAGAGAACAGCATCACCTGCGTTCACGAGAGAGAGAGCAGAGAAGGGTCTGAAGACCCTGAGCCTGCCCCCTTGAAGTCGTGACGAAACGGAAGTAACACCTCATGTAATAACAGAATATATCTCTGAATCATGTAATTCCAGTTGTGTGTGTGGTTTTATTTTAATATAGTCAGTGTCAAGACCTTACTCTCTCTAAAAAATATGAAAGTGGAAGAAAATAGGTGGAGATCCAACAGGGATGTCCAACCTTTTGGTGTCTGTGGGCCACACTGGAAGACAAAGAGTTGTCTCGGGCCACACATTGAATACACCAAACACTAAGTCACACTAATGAGCAAAAAAAAGGTTTTACGTAAATTTAGGATTTTGTGTTGGTCGTCATTCATAGTTATTCTGGGCCCCATGTGGCCAGGAGGCCACAGGTTGCACACCCCTGGTAGGATATGGTTTTAATTTTTAAAATTATTCAAATAGAAAGCTAAATGTCTCTGAAATGAAATTGCTGAGAATCCATCTGAAAATTGGCAGGTCCAGGAAGTCTAGTGTAAAAAATAAGGAGAACTCTAAAGATAAGTAATACTTAAAAAGCAAGTTGGGTAATGGGATGAAGAGTTTTTGCCCAGAATGTTCCAGGAGTTTCCTGGTGTTCCTGAATATAGCCCCTACTAACTAAAGTCAAGTGAAGCAGTGGCAGAGTAAAAAGGAAAGCATACCGTGGCAACAGCCCCTATAGACTTTGGGGGCTATTTTAACCAAGCTTTTTAGCCTGTGAGTAGGACGAGATAGGCTACCACAAGAGTATGAACCTAGTTATCAGAGTTGACATGATGTAAGCTTCTAGAGCAGTGGATCTCACGGTACACTTCCGGACCCGGGCCACTTGGGAGTGTGTTAGAAATGCAGATTCTCAGCCCTGTTGCAGACCCTTTGGGCAGGAGAATGGGGGTGGGGCCAGGAATCTGGGTCTCAACAAGCCTCTGCAGAGATTTCTAAAACTTGAAAACTGCTACTCCAAAAAGTGAATAAGGAGGAATAATTAAACAGTCTGAACATAACAGAATTTCAAATTAAAAAATTTTCTACTTCCTAACTTATCTGGCAAAACTTTTTGCTTCTGTACAAACTTCTTGCATATATATATTTTTTTAAGTGACTGTGAGAATACAGTACTTAAAAAAAACTATTCCCATGATGTGTAGATTATCTTTGTTACTTTTTTATTTAATTGTACTTTACATTAGCTTGGCGATCTTAAAAAGTTCCTGTAGACACAGAATAGATTTAAAATACTTTTCTAGCACATGGGATCACTTCTTCATCGTTCAGAATTTGTTCCCCTTCCAGTAGACAGATGTCAGAGCACAAGCAAGCAAGGAGTGATAATCTACTTTCTGTCCCAGGTTCTCCTTAGGAGAGAAAGCAAAGCAAAGCACTGTTTACAAAGTTTCCCTTCTGAGGAGTTTCTGAGCTGGTCCTGATCAGAAACATTTTCAGTACCTAGATAGACATTCCTCAATAGAGGAGGAGAGTGGAGAAAGAAGCTATAATCAAGTTAGAGAATCTGAGAATGTGAACACCTGATGAGAGAATGCTACTGTTAAGTTCTCAGTGACTTTAAATAGGATGAGCACCAGTGGTTTGCTTTTGGATTGAAGTTTCTGGGAAACTTTAGTGTATTACCTGGAATTTCTTGCCCCTTAGGAAAATTTCATTATCTGAATCCAAAATGGCATTCTACTGCTTTGTAAAGAAAAAAAAAAGCCAATTCCTTAAAAATTAAATAAAGAACACTTAAACACATTTTCATAAAAAGCTAAGTAAGAGTTGAAAGAAAATGAAAAAGGTTTTTTAAAATATATAACTGATGAAGATTAATATCCAGAATATAAAAGAGCATCTGTTTTTTAAAAAAGGTAAATAATAATAAAAAATGAGCAACAGACTCTTCTCAGAATAAGGAACACCATTAGTAATGAATGAACATATTAAAGATGCTCAGCCTTATAATTCAGTAAAATGCAAATTAAAACAACAGTGAAATAAAATTTCACATTCACCAGAAAGGCCAAAAGAAAAAGAAAAGCCTGTTAATACCATCACTTACAAAGGATGAATGACCTGAACTGTCAGGTACTGAATCTTCTAAGACTGTAAGTAGGTATAACCACTTTGAAAATAGTTTGGTATTACCTAGTAGAGTATAAGCATACCCTCTGAGTAACTTTGAGAAATTCTTGCATGTGTATATCAGGAAATAGGTAATAAGATTTTTTTATAGTGGAAAAATAGAGGGGAGGAAAACTACAAAAACTTCAAATATTCATGTATACTATGAGTACTATACTAACTGAATACTGTTTAGAAATGAAAATGAAAGAAGTATAGCTTTAGGCATCAAATCAAAATAAATGAAAAAAGCAAGCCACAGAAGGATACATACTATATGAGCCCATTTATATAAAGTGCAAAAAAAGGGGGGTAAAACTAAAACTATTAAGGATATGTATACTTAAGGCAAAACTGTAGAGGAAAGCCAAAGAGTAAGTAATTAAAAATTCGGTACAATGGCTACTTTTGGGTATGGTAATGCCACTGGCAAAGGGAATATAAGGGTACTAGCAATGCTCTCTTTCTGAAAAAGGGCAGTACATACATAGGCATTCATTTTATTTTTTAAGCAATAGTATATAAAGATGCTCTGTGTGACAGATTTTACTTTGGGTTAAAGAATGATCTATTAGGGTAAACTATTTTATTCTCTCCAAGGAATGTCATGTTTCTCACCTATAGAAGAACCTGGGTGGCATGCATATATGTATACATTTCAAAATACATATAATATATATAATGGTTATTTTGTGTATTTTGTATGTGTATACACAGGCCTTATTTTGGTTCACAGGCCAGCGCTCAGTCCACAGAGCCACACCAGCCAGGGCTATTTATTGCCATTTTATTGTTCATAGTTTTGATCTTCTTTTTCTTAAATAAGTCCCTTTAGCATTTCATATAATAATGGTTTGGTGATGGGGAACTGCTTTAGTTTTTTTCTTGTCTGGGAATCTTCGTTATCTGCCCTTCAGTTCTAAATGATGGCTTTGATCGGTAGAGCAATCTTGGCTGTAGGTCCCTGCTTTTCATGACTTTGAATATTTCTTACCAGTCCCTTCTAGCCTGCAAAGATTCTTTTGCAGAATCAACTGACAGTCTTATGGGAGCGCCCCTGTAGGTAACTAACTTCTTTTGCTGCTTTTCAGATTCTCTTTATCTTTAACCTTTGGCGTTTTAACTATGATGTGTCTTGGAGGGGGCCTCTTTGCAGTCATCTTGTTGGGACTCTCTGTGGTTCCTGGACTTGCATGTCTATTTCCTTCACCAAATTAGGTAAGTTTTCTTTCATGATTTTTTCAAATAGATTTCTAAATTTTTGCTCTTTCCCCCCTCCTTCTGGCACCCCTATGCTGTGAATGTTGGAACCCTTGAATTTGTCCCACAGGCTGCTTACCCTGTCCTCATTATTTTGGATTCTTTTTTCTTCTTGTTCTGACTGGTTGTTTTTTGCTTGCTTACACTGCAAATCATTGATTTGATTCTTGGCTTCATCTACTCTACTGTTGTTTCCCTGTAAATTTTTCTTCAAGTAGTTAATTTTCGTTTCTGATTGGGCCTTTTTATGCCATTGAGGTCCTCACTAAGTTCCTTAAAAATCCTTATAACCAGTGTTTTGAATTCTGCATCTGATAGATTGCTTATCTCCATTTTGTTTAACGCTTTTTCTGGAGTTTTGATCAGTTCTTTCATTTGGGCCATGTTTCTTTGACTCTTAATTTTGGCAGCCTCCCTGTGTTTGTTTCTGTGTATTAGGTAGAGATGCTATGACTCCCTGTCTTGGTAGCATGGCTGAGTAGTTGGTGTCCTGTAAGGTCCAGTGTCACAACCTCCCCTCTCACCCAAGCTGGGTACTTGAGGTGTGCCCTTTCTGTAGGCTGAGTACTCCCTCCTCTTGTAGTTGAGCTTTGGTTGCTGTTGGCAGCAGATCAATGAGAGATTTACACAGGCCAGTCAGTTGCAAGGATTGGCTGTGACAACTTACCACCAACCTCTGCCCTCTGTGGAGGATCAGCTCTGCAGGGGCAGGAGGATGGTGGTGGTCTGATGGGGTCTGTAGTTGTCCACTGGGTGTGCAGGCTCTGGGGGTTTCTAGGTAGTGCAGGACAAGGTCAGCCACCACCTGTGTTTTGCCCAGGACCACCCTGCCTGAGCTATAAAGGAATCTGAGATGGCTGCTCCCTGTCTTGGCTTGGAGATTTTCAGAAGAAGCCAAGTTGTTAATATAGGCTGGCTGCTGCTAGTGCTGTGCCTGGGTCCACTTAGCCCAGGTTGATGGAGTCTCAGTTATGGTACGCCTGCCAGGTCTGTGGCTCTCTGGGGCTAGGGCTCAGAAAAGGGACAATAGCACTTCCCTCCTTTCTGTGTGGGAGAAAGCTGTCCCCTGGAGCTCACCTTGGTGCCAGACACTTCAGTTCCTCCCTGTATGTCACTGGTACCTTTCAAGCTGCTACTCTGGTGCTGGAGCCAGAGGGAGTGAGTCTGAGTAAGTAAGTCCATGTGTGGGTTCTTTGAGGGGAACAGCTTGGGAATCCAGAAGTTTCTTCCACCAACTCAGTCCCTGCTGGTTTTTGCAACCAGAAGTTGTGGGGACTTATCTTCCTGGCACTGGAACTCTGGGCTGGGGAGCCTGGTGTGGGGCTGGAACTCCTCACTCCCAAGATATCCCTCCCAAATTTTTATCCACCACTTATGGGTGTGACCATACTGTTTTGTGTCTCTGCCCCTCCTACCAGTCTAGATGGATGTGGTTTCTTTAATTCTGTAGTGGTCAGACTTCCATTCAACTCAATTTCTGACATTTCTGAGTGATATTTTTTTCTATATTTTTGTTGTGGTTGTGCAAGGAGGTGAACCATGTCTGCCTATATCGCCATCTGAAGTCCTCTCCCAGACTATTATTTTTAATTGAGAAAATACATTCTCAGGATACTTAGTAAGCTTGCCATCTTAAAGTTGGAAGTACAAAGTGGGGATTTACCAAACTTAGTAATGACAACAACAATAGTAAATTTTTTTAAATGGAAAAATCCAGGATAACTGCTAAACCTATGGGGTTCCCATAGAACAGGTGTAATCAAGACCTGTCTTGAGCATTTGTTACAAGAATGCCTGTAATTTAACATCTGCATAAGCACAATTCTGTTAATACGCTTTTTACTGGACTGAGATGGTTGCTAGTCAAATGATTAGCTGACAGGCCCCTATGATGAACCTTCCTTTCTTCTTAGGAGATGAAAACACAAAAGGATCCATAAAATGTTATTGGTTTGAGGAGGAAAATACGTTAATTAAAATATTAATTGGGAAAACATGAGGGAAAAGAGGTACTAAAGAAATTATATCTAAACTTTGAAGTACTGGGCGTTTTGCAGCCATGAAAAATTTTGCCAAATGATTATTATTTTATTTATAAAAGGAACATTTTATGAGACAAATGATCCACATGTATAACTAGTACTTAAGAAGTATTTTACTTTTGCTTCACACTTTTTGTGGGACTTATTTTAAGTACCCTTGCCTATAGAGCAGTCCTGCGGTAACTGGAAAGATGTTGCTTACTGAGTCACCTCACAGCTCTTTGGGAGAGATCCACAAAGTAAGGAAATGGTGAAGGTCCTTTTCTGTAATCAGGTTCTCCTGACCAACCTTGCTAATTAGTGGATGACATAGCTCAGTATGGTTTTGATGGTTTTGCATATTTTACAGAAACAGTTTTAGAATGCTGTATTTTTTTCCTTTAAAAGTTCCTTTAGGCTCCAGCTGGTGTGCCTTTGTGGATTGAGTGCCAGCCTGTAAACCAAAAGGTCACTGATTGGATTCCCAGTCAGGGCGCATGCCTGGGTTGCAGGCGAGGTCCCCAGTTGGGGGTGTGCAAGAGGCAACCAGTCAGTGTATTTCTCCACATTGATGTCTCTCTCCTCTCCATCTCCCTCCCTTACCCTCTCTCTAAACATAAATAAATAAAATATTTTTAAAATGAAAGTTTCTTTAAATTTTTTATAATGCACATTTTAGAAATGTTTTTTTCCCAATGGCTCCTCCCATGGTATGCATTCGTATCCCTGCTATATTAATATTGAGTCAGAAATAATGTTCTTCTAGTAAAATGACTAGTTGTACCTTAAACATTGTGCTTAGGCAAAGTGTTTTGGGAGCATTCATTTGAAAGCCATTGATGGGAAAAAATATGTATTTTAGCACGAATTATAACTTCTTTCCCGCAAAACTCAGTTATCGGAAAATCTAAATTCTGTCTAGTAGACATTTTAATTTTAATTTTATTCTCATTCACCCCTCTTTTTTCCAGTTTATTTTTGTTGTTAACGAAAGACAAAAGATAAAGGCAATGAGTGATCTACAGAAAAGGGTGGTGTGTGATACATGGTCAAAGACTATATGACCTGTGGAAATTAAACTGCACTTAAACTAATAATAGATATAAGTGGGTAGAGATGGTATTTAAAATGTTTTTGTTTCTTCTTTCCATAGATTTAAGAAAAAGAAGTCACTTCTGACTTTATTGAACAGTAATAGCTAAGTGACACTGGAAACTATGGCATTACCATTCCGGAAGGACTTAGAAAAGTACAAGGACTTGGATGAAGATGAGCTTCTTGAGAAGCTATCAGAAACAGAACTGAAACAGCTGGAAACTGTTCTGGATGATCTTGACCCTGAGGTAGGTGCTACTAATGAAGAAAAACAAAATAATTTTTTAAACCCTTTGAAATGAAGTAGCTGCCTTTGATCAGTTAGCTTTTCTGAGACTTTTCATCGGCACTTCTTTATTCAAATGAACTTTTTGCCTCCTCTCTAGTTCCCCACTTCTACCTCCACATCTTCGACATGACTGTTCCAAAGTGCTTTCTGCAACATCCTTATTTTCAAATTTCTGAAATTTTCTCTACTATAAGAAATAGTTTCTCTCTGGGAAGGAAGGAAGGCTTTTGGTAAAATGCAGCTAATGATTAATTCTTTGATGTATGCCAATTTCTGTGCCTCTTCAGAGTTTATCTGTTCCAGATGGCTACAGTGCAGCATCTCTGGAAGGTTCTTAGTGACTTTGAGTCTAACTGGTACCTTTCTGAAAGATGCTGATCAGACAGTAATTTTCTAGTCATTGGTAGACTAGATCTAAGTAGACTCTCAGCAATACTGCAATCCATGTGAGCAGACCTGAAAAACTATATATTTTTGATTTGCAGAGTGGATGTTGTTTGTCTTATAAATTACACAGGCCAAGGTAGAGATCCTTGACCCTTGAATTGTTATTCCTTGGTATGCATTGGGGGAGAGGTGAGGCAGTGAGGGGAGAACTCTAAGGTTGTAGCTACGTCACCTGAAGGCAATAGTTACCAGGCTTCTTTTCTTTACCAAGTTTTTTTATGCCAAGACATTGATTTGTAGTGCCTTTTAGGATTGAAGTAGAGTTTGTTTTATAAAATTGTTCTTGTTACTACCACATTTGTTTCTTGCTGGGATGTTTTTGAATATTTATTGAGAATACAGTTCTATTCCCAGCGTTACTTTAGCACTTGGATAAGTTATCAGTACCACAGATCTAATTCCTTAACCATAATTGCTATTATAAAGAAAAGTTTCCAGTACACGTAAATCTGGGGGAATAACAGTGCTGTTTTGATCGTGTCTCAGCATCACCTTCTACATGCAGTTCAACCTGTTAGATCTATTTGAATCAAATGGTAGGAACAAAAGAGTTCGTCTAGTCCAGGGTTTCTCAACCTTAGCACTATTGACATTTGGGACTGGATAATTCTTATTGTGGGGGCTGTAAATAAAATACTTTATTGTTTGTTTTAAAAACAAGAGTTTATTACTTACAATTACCAATAGCAAGAGCCACAAGAACCATGTGGTTCAGGGCCGCATGGGGCAGCACCCAGGTTGGTCAGGAGCTAGAAATGAGCATGGCTGTGAACCTTTATTATGGTTTATAGGAGAAGTAATGGTGAGTAGGGCAGGCAGGTAGGTAGAGTTTGAGCAAGTTTAGGACGAGGTGGTTTGAATAAATGCAATGGGCTCTGGGCTACAAGACTGGTCTCTAGTTGTTCAGTACCTGGCCATGGGTGACTTGGGGCAGGGAGATACTGGTTTGGTGTATGGGGGGTAGAGGAGGTGCTGGGGGTATGGGCTCTGGATTGGTTGGTTTTCACATGAAAGGCACACTATTCTTAGGAATTAGCCAGCTCAGGAGGGTGCAGGCTTTTCAGGATTAGCAAGGTCCCCAAGATGTCATGGTGTTATAAAATAAAATAACATTACGTTGTGACAACCAAAAATGTTTCCAAACAATGCCAGTTGTCCCCTGGGGGACGAAACCACCACTGGTGGAGAAACATTGATCTAGAACTTGCCCTCTGTTTACAGATGGAAAACAAGTTAAGGAACTTAACTTCAGTTATTACAATTAGCAAAAGAACCGAGACTGGGTTCCTCACCGCCTGATTGATCCCTAGCAGAGTCTAGTGGTCTGTCTGTTAAACTAAGTGAGTCCCCTTTAATTCACGTTCTGTGCTGTATGTCTAAAAGCTGATCGTTTAGATTTTCTTATTTGCAAATACATGGCCTGCTTTCTGTATGGGAAGACTTGAGTTCTAATCTCTGCATATATTTTGTAAATTCCCCCACCTCAAATACTGTTAGTTGAAACTAGAAGAACAATGATGTTTACTGACAGACACTTGTTGAGTGAAGTGTTTGGAAAGAGTGCCATTAAAGACCAGGTAAGAAAAGAAGAGGGCAAAAGCCATAGCAGTTACTTCAGCCAGAGAAACACCACTGTCACTTACAAAATCTCAGAAGGTAGATAAGAGCAGATAGAATAAGGTTAGGTATGGTGCCTTGTTATATTTTGGAAGGCTATGTAATGCTTAGTAGCAGTCATGTTAATGATATTTTTATATTTTTTAAAAAGGAATTATGATCCATTAACTTAAAGTATACTTCTAATAAAGCTTTCCATGGGTTTTAAGCCTCAAAAGCCAGTTAGCTATCATTTATTTTGTGGTCTAAGATTGTATTCAAGGAGCCAGGATTCCAGCTGACTTACCTATTAAAACTGGTAAGTTTCATATGGACTTGAGCTGGTGGGTGGAATAAAGCCACTCTTATCCCTGCCACCATGAAATGGCAGTATGTACATGAATGCCTTTTTGATGGCTAAAAGAAATAACTTTTATTAATTTGTCTTAATGAGCAATTTTCTTTAAATGTTCTCAGTTGTTTACTCAATAAATATTTGGGTGGGAGGATGTGGCCTATAGATATTAGGTACTGCTCAAGCCTTAGGGATACAAGTGAGCAAAACAAATGTGGTCTTTGCCCTCCGAATGCAGGCTGTGGTGGGGGGGGGGGGTAGGCATTAATCAACTAATCATGCCATATTGATATAAGAGCATATGATGGGAAATTAGGAGAATCTTCCTTTGAGGGAAATGGAGCTGCAGTCTGAAAAATGAGTAGCAAATAAGGATGGACAGGGCATTCTGGGGAAGACCTTGTGGTAGAAGGAAGTATATGGCAAGTGTAATGGGGGAAACAAGGTCTAGTGTGGCAAGATCAGAGAGGGTGTGAGATAAGGTTAGGATAACCTTGTAGGGTGGGAGGGAGGGGTGAAGAGTATCAGGAACTGAATCTGGGAGACCAGTGGGGAGGCTAATGTGATGATCCTTCCCAGCTTGGATGGTAGTTTAAACCAAAGCAATGGTATTGGAAATGGAGAAAATTAAACAGACTAGTGAGATTTTTTTAGGAAGTAAAAATGGATAGCACTTGATGGTTGGTTGGAAATTGATTCTTCCTGTGTAGCTCATCTTGATTTCAAAGTCTAAGAGTAGAAATCTTGTCTTTCTTTTGTATGTTCCCATAGACAGTTTTGTGGTAGAAAAACATACTTGGTGTGGGGTTGGGAACAGACTTCTTTGTGTTTCATCTTTGTAGGTGAGCTTTCTGTGTAATGCACGCCATTACATGAAGAGAACACAAAGGTGAATTGTATGAAAACTATGATGGATCTCACCCAATGGCCAAAGTTGGAGTGCTGTATTTATTATCATTATCCATATAAGATCACCCTTCATAACAGTCATAAGACACAGCCTCATTGCCAATATTGAGAGGTGTTGCAAAACAGGATTGGCTCTTTGGTGTGATTTTTGGCTTCCTCCCATTTTCAAAGCAAAGGAATACCCCAGGAATAGTTAGACGAAGCAAGGTCACCTCTTTGACTTCTGACAAACAGAAGGATGGGCTCACATCACCATTTACTATTCCTGGGTTGGTAAAAATTCTGAGCAGAGACTACAGGAGACAACCTGAGTCCATCATCTCACCCTTCTCCATGCTCAGTCATTCCCTGCACTCAGAAAGACTGTAGCCATGGGGAAACCCTGGGGCATAACTCTTGCTGTGAGTATCTCTGGGTGCCTTGTGCCCGTTGGTTGCTGCAAATACATCCTAGTGGTGATATACATGCACATACATACACACAGAGTTGAACCTTTCATGTTGTGTTTAATATCCTGTACCCTGGTGCTTTTATCGTAAGAAAGTCTTCACCCTGAAATAAAGTCATTGTGAAGGACTATGATATGTATAGTCATTTAACATCCTTTTATTACTGTTATTAAGCATTAAAAAACTACCTTTTATTACTGTCTGAGGACATTTTAAAAGTAAAAGGGTGTTCTGCTAGTAGAAGAATATTATCTAAAGAAATGTACTCATACCTATTTCAGTAATAATATAGGTGAATACTACCTAATTAAAGAAAAGAAATTTTGGAACACTTTCACATTGTAGCCATAAATCCTGTAGTGAAGTGTTTAATGCCTCCATCATATTCTAATCTATAATTCTTTCTTAGCTGAGTAATGTATGTAAGCATAAAGCATTGGCATTCTTGGTGGTCATAATGGTTGATTCATTCTCTTTGGCAGAATGCCCTTCTGCCTGCAGGGTTCCGGCAGAAGAACCAGACCTCAAAGCCTGCCACGGGGCCGTTTGATAGAGAACACCTTCTGTCATATCTGGAGAAGGAGGCTTTGGAGTATAAGGACCGGGAAGACTATGTGCCCTACACTGGAGAAAAAAAAGGTAAACATGGAATTTTGAAATCATTATTTACTAGCACTTGATTTTTGTTTTTTTAGATAGGTCTGGAGAAAATAGTATTTTTAGAGGTATATTGTTGATAGCCTTAAAGAATGATGGTGTTGACTTAAATTGTTATGTAATTTGGACATTTTATTTACATTTTTCATCAACTTAGCTAGGAGAGGAAGACTAATAATCAATTTTTGAGTAGATATTCACAAGGTCTACATCAGGCCTTTTAAAAATTATTATCCCCACCCCCTCTGCTCTTTCTGTACACCCACCCTCCCCATTTCTAGTTGAGAATCACTCCCTTAGCTAATTGGTATTAGTCATGGTTCTCCAGAGAAACAAAACCAAAAGGGTGTGTGTATAATTATAAGTGTAAAGTGAGAGAGGGAGAGAGAGTTATTTTAAGAAACTGGCTTATGTGATTGCGGAGGCTTAGTAAAGCTAACATCTGTAAGGATAGGCCAGTAGGCTGGAGACCTAGGGAAGAGTAGCAGTTTGAGTCCAGAGACTGTCTGCTGGCAGAATTCCTTCTTGCTCAGAGGAGATGAGTCTTTATTAAGGTCTTTAACTGATTGGAGGAGGCCCACCACATTATAGCTTTACTTGAAGTTCAATGACTTAAATGTTAATCTCATCCAAAAACACTTTCATAAAAACAAACAATATTTTACCATATTTGGGCACCATGTTCAGCCATATTAGCACATAAAATTAACCGTCTGTTACAGGTGGTAATGTCATTCTCCTCAGGTGTTTGGGGCCACAAAAAGATTTGAAAATCAGTGCATAGTTTTGAAGTGTGGAGAAACATGCAAAAACATGAGTTCTTTTGTATTTGTCATAGAAAAGACTGCCGGCTATATTTTCATCTGCACAGCCATGCCTATAACACTATTTATAATTTTAATTCTGTTTAATAGAACATAATTTTATGGTGATAAATATTGATTACTTTTTACTACTATATATGTTTCAGATGGACTTTGGGGTTATACTTAGGAAGAAAAATGGAGAAAATATTCAGAGGGAGAGATGTGACAAAAAGAGATTGCAGGAAAAAATATGGAATTTGAGGACAAGAAGAGAAAATAAGAGATGTGAAAGAATTGCATTTGTCCTAAGCTGACCCAGGAAGCTTCCTAGTGTGCTCTTATTTCATAGCCCTGTTACCTAGGAAAGGATCGTGGAGGATTAGAGGAGGTAGAGAATTACAGAAAATAAGAAAATATCAGAGTTTAGAAGTTACAGAGGTGAGGAATGTGGGTGACAATAGGGATATCTGTAACTACAGAGTGATTGTTTTTGTTTCCTTCTTTCTCACTTCAGGTTTTAGCCATCTAAAACCTGAAAGAGATAAATGGAAGTAGTTGAAATAAAAAGCAAGTAATTTTGCACTCACAATCAGTACATTGTTGGATTTTTTTGTACATTCAGTATTTTTACTGCTACTTATAGCTGTACTTGTCTGTTAAATACTATTTGTGGGCAACTATGATGTGGCAATTAAGACTGGGGCATTTTTTTAAATAATGAATATTTTATTGAAGTATAACAGGTTATAGAATATGCAAAGAAGGATGCAGATTCATGAGTTCGGTAGTGAACACACCCATATAATCACAAGGCATTATCAGCATCTCTGAAAGATCCCCTTATGCTTACTCCAAGTCTCTTTTTTTCTTCTTCTCAAAGGTAACCACCATTACAGCTACTAATACGATAGATCAATTATGCCTGGTTTGAAATTCATGTAAATGAAACTGTTCATTCAGGGGATCTGCCTTGCCTATTTTATAAAGTTTTTGTGAGAACCAAATTTGTTAAAAGGAACAGTGAAATAACTGTAAAAATCCTTTACAGTGTAATCATTGTAAAAGATCATATGGTGATGTCATAACCAAACAAAAGATTTTCATTCTGTCTTAGAGGAGTTGTCCAGAACCAGAGAGATGAGTTTTGAGTTTCAGGAATGCATCTGATCGAAGCAAATACTACCCTAGCCTGAGTGGCGTTAAGACTTATGAAAAGCCATGTTATAGTGCTGTAGACCTGCGAAGAAGGAAGTAAGAGATGTGAAAGACTTCCATTTGTCCTAAGCTGACCCAGGAAGCTTCCCAGTGTGCTCTTGTTTTATAACCCCATTGATGGCGTCAAATTTGTCTTCAGCGTTGGGAACTTTGGTTGTAGAACTAACTCTCCTTTGAAATATAGCTAAAAGCCAGCTCTAATCTTCTGAAATTCACCCTAGGCACTCGTCTTTAAATTAGTCTTGATTATTATTAGTCACTAATAGGCCTTTCTTTCCTTGGGTCTTATTCCCAAGGTCTTGATCACATTCTAGAAGATCCTCAGAATAATTCATCTATATGTTATTAGCAAATATCCCAGTCAAGATAAATGTGAATTCCCTCCTTAGCTTTGAAAATCCAGAAGGTTATTTTTTTTAAGATGCCTCTCCATGACCCTTTACCCTGAACACCTGTGTTGAGTCCCAAGTCTTTACTTAATAGCTTATTTCACAGGAGATAGACTTTCCAGTTGAGAATGCCTTCCCAGGTAGTAGAGGTTCTTCATTCCTCATAAAACAGTTGGCAAGCCTTCCTCTCTTAAGAAAACAGAAGCATATTATTGTTTTGGTGTACTTGGCTAGTTAGAATTCATAAAATGTGCCATTGGTCTCTTAACTTATTTTTCATACTAAGATGACTGCTCTCAGAGTGTCAGTATTCAATGGCTGTATTAGCTTGCTGTGCCAGGGAATGTTACAGTGATGTCACTCAGTTCCTTGAACTTCTTCCAAGTTATGTGCCAAAATCACATAAGGATCCTGTAAATTACTTTTAAAAGTCAATCAGATGACCACTCAATGTTTTTTAAAGAAAAAAATTGGAAAACACTGAAAGGAGTAGTTATCTAATTATTAAAGTCAACTTTCTCATATTCTGAGACCAATTAAATGACAATTGATTATATTTGCTATTCTTTCATCTTAAGGTACACCCTCTTTCTGGAGCTAAAATGGCATAGAACTAGCATAACAAAGGGAATCCCCATTAAACTGAAAATTGGATAGGTCAGGATTTTTCATTTTGACCACAAACAAAAACTATATACCATATTTTTGCCGTGTATAATGTGCACTTTTTGCCCAAATTTTTGAGGGAAAAATAAGGATGCACATTATACATGAATAGTACTAATTCCATATCTATATAAATGTTTTTAATTCTTTTATTTATGCTTATGCATTAAAAGTGTAACTCTAGAAAATAATAATGATATCTGTATGTAAATATGGATAATACAATAATGGAATACAATCATCAGTTTTGTTTCTCAATATAAATAAATAAATAAATAATTGAATTAAAATTTTAAAATGAAAGATTTTTTTTCCTGAAAGTTTGGTCCACAAATGTGGGGTGCACTTTATACATGGCAAAATATAGTACTTGTACCAAATTGTACCAAATTTTGTCTTTCTAGGTCATCTTGAAATGTTTTTAAAAGACCTGATATACTAACAAGGACACTTGAATGCTGTTACATATAGATAAATTAGGAATTTCATTTTGTGATTTGTGAAATAATAGTTTGTAATTGTATATTTTACAGAATTGAAAGTGAATGTCAACTTCTAAGAAGGAAATTAATCTTAATTAAGTGAAATTCCAGGCATTATATCTTCAATGCATTTTGGGGAATAGTTTGTCCTATACCAGTAAATGTTCTGCTTTTAATAGTGTAGTTTTATTGACCAATAAAAAAATATTAGACAGCTAGTAAGGCACAGTTTTAAGGATAGTTTTTAAATGCATTATTTACAGTGGAATCCATAATATATATCTGTTTGTCTAACAAGCTCAGGGTAGGAATGGTATCAGGGTATCAAGTAGTCCTGGCAGAGTTCAAAGGAAATGTCTTTTCTATAAGACTATTATATTCAAAGAAACCAAAGGGTTGAGAGAATTAAAACAGTAACATAATTCAAATATATGTTCCTTTTATTTGAAGATGTATTATTAAAATGTTGGGAAGCTTTTCGCCTCTTTCTCCTTGAAATTTTACACAATTTGTAACTGAAGCATTGAGCAAGTCAAGGGTGAAGGGGAGTATGCATCCAGGTCTTTTCTCATTCCCAAGAATGGTGAAAATGCACAGAGTGCTCATTATATAGCAGATTATTATTTCCCATCATATTTTTACATAAATTGAGTATTCTGTGTCCAGGATGGATAAGGCATAAGAGACTTGCCATGGTTTTAACACTTGAAGAAATAATTTGCCCTAGTCTTTACTGTTTCTTACTGACTCTTGTTTTGCTTTGCTTTGCCAGGAGTCCTGCCCATTTCTAACAGCACACTTTATCCTTACTTAGACTAAGACTTTTTCCTGGCTGTCCCTAAGTTCATGGATGGACTGTGCTGCATCTTGTACACTACACCTGCAGGTGCACCACCCGATTCCATTTGCGCTTCTTTGACTCATCCAGGTCGGGCTCCTCCCTTCCTCCATAGCACAAGTGCCCTCCCTGTTGGCCTATGGGGTAGAGCCATCTGGGCTTTTCATTGTTTTCCTTTCCCCTCCCTAAGTAAGGAATGCCCATTGGTTTCCTTCTCACGAATCTCATGCCCCACCTTGGTTACTAAAGGTGAATTGAACCAGATTGCCTTCAACTAAGGATTTCCCATGTACTTTTCAAGTTATTTATTTATAGTTACCTTAGCTTTCCAGAAAAAATTACTGTAGTCATTCTTTTCTAAAAGAGACTTCCATTACCTTGCTATGATTTCTTTGGGGGAAAGTCAGACCTGATCCCATAGTGAACCAGAAACGGGACGGTTGTCACCTTTCCAAGTCAACAGGATTATGTGACTGCCAGTGGGCAATTGTTTTCCACTAGGTTCAGGATAAAGACTGGCTCTTATTTTGTACTCATAGCTTATGAGCTCTAAATGTCCCTTAAATACCTCTAAAAGTTGGTCTTCCCAGGCACTGAAGCTAATATTTGAAATGGGCTGCTTAAATGAGTCATGCAGATGCTGGCATTTCCTTTTCAGACTGCTCATTGTATCTTTGAATGATTCACTCATTAATCTTTAGGGATAAGAAGTTAGCCATATGGGTTTTTCATCACTCATGTTACCGTATTTTGCCATGTGTAATGTGCACTTTTTTCCCAAGTTTTTGAGGGAAAAATAAGGATGCACATTATACATGGGTATAATGAATACATACCATAAATATAATAATCCCATATATATGCACACAAAAACATGGGTGCACATTATACACAGCAAAATATGGTAAGACTTTGTTTTATGGGAAGCTTTCCCTGGATAACCATACCCACTCTGGATATTCTTTTCCCTCCAGCATGTCTGTGTGTAATTCATATACCATAGAATATGGCCTTTATTTGTTCCAGAATCATATACTATGGGGCTCTGTTATTAGGAGTTTTTGTTTTGTTTTTTTAATTTTTAACTTAGGGTTGTTATGTCCTTTGAATGAATTGCCCATTTTGTTATTATGATATAACCTTCTCTATCCCTGGTAATACTCTTTACTCTGAAATCTACATTGTCTGATATTAATATATTAATTAACTTTGCTTTCTTTTGACTAGTGTTAGCATAGTATTGCGTATCTTCTGTCTCATCAGTTCTTTTTCCTTTTCCTTTTATTATATATATATATCATGTCTCTACTTAACTTTTTGAACACATGAAATATAATGACTTTTAATACCCCTACTTGCTAATTTTATCAACTGTCATTGCTAAGTCAGTTTTGATAGATTGATTTTTTTTCTTGTGGATCGAATTTTCCTGCTTCTTTGCGTGCTGATAAATTTTATTGGATACCACACATGAATTTTAACTTGTTGGGTGCTGAATATTTTCGTTTTCCTATGTATATTCTTGAGCATCATTGTGGGAAACAGTTTGGTGATCCTTTAGGGTCTTGCTTATAAGATTTCGTAGGCAAGACTGGAGCAGTATTCAGTCTAGGGATCATGTTTTTTCTGATGCTGAGGCAAGACCCTTCTGAGTTTTCAACCCAGTGTCCTGTCAGTTATGAGGTTTTCCAGTTTGGCTGGTTCTGTTCCCAGCCTTGCATGAGCCCAGGCACTATTATCTCTAATAATTAGCTTTTTTTTTTCCTGATCAGTACTCTGCTGAATACTAAGAGGTGAACCTCGGCAGATCTGCAGAGCTCACTCTCTGTATAACTATCCCCTGTCTGGTACTCTGTCCTGCAAATGCTGACTCCCTTGGTCTTTCTGGACTCCAGCTCTGTCTCTCAGTTCAAGAGCTCCCCAGACTCTGCCTGTGTTCCTGTTCCCTGGGCCACAGTAAGCTGGGCTATGATAGGGCTCACTTTATTTCTCATCTCTCCGGGATCACTGTCTTTGGTTGCCTGACGATCTGTGTCTTAATAATGTTCACATATGTTGTCCATTTCCGGGTTGTTTAAGTCCCTAATATTGCATCTCAGCCAGAAGAAGTCTCCAGAATCATATACTATAGATAGTCTATCCCCAACTAGATTATAGATCCCCAAAGGAAAGGATCTCTTGTTTATTCCTTATGGTGTTTTTCTAGCTCATCGTCTAGTATACACAAACTCTGCAAACATTTGTGGAATATTTACTGATGGTCATATTGCAGTATTGAGCAGGTGTCATATGTGTCATTGGGCCAACAAATGCCTTTCCAGGATCTGCCCCCTCATCCTTTAGTTTGATTAATTTGAGGTTTGTGTGCTTCGTGTCAAAAAGGTATAAGGCCCACTGTGGAAATTATAGTGGCCTACTTGCCTTAAATCTTCCCTGGAACAAGGTAGCTTATAAATATACAAACCTTAAAATTAGGGCCTTTCACCTCTGTAGGGATGAAATAACAAAGAGCCATCTCTGTTTTTAGTTTTTATACTTTATGTACACAGCAAGGATGGGAGCTATGACTTAAGATATTCTTAACATTGTGATAGCTATAACTTGAAATCAGAGCAAAAGAGGTAAGAACTAGTGAAGAAAAGTCCTGGCAATAAAATTAGCACAGTTCATAATATCTCTTACTGATTTTGGAACAATGATTAGGATCTTGGCAAGATATTCCTTTCCTCCTCCCCTCTTGGCACAGACATGGGTTTGGATAAATGCCGTACATTTAAGTTATTATTATATGAATTCTTATCTTGGTTCCTTCTGTTTCCTTAGCTGCCATTTGATAGTTGCAGAAACATTACTGAACTATTTTCAAGAGTCATATCCCTGTTTTTGTTTGTCTTGTTTCCTTGGTGGGACGGAACATGTCATATTTGTCAGAGATTTTTTCTGATCTAGTCACTGTTTATTTTCATATTTTGCTGCAATGTAAAGAACCATAATTTCAGTGCAAAAAAATCCAGTGTTAGCCCTGGCTGGTGTGGCTCAGTGGGTTAAGTGCTGGCATGCAAGCTGAAAGGTCACGGGTTTGGTTCCCATTTGGGGCACATGTGTGGCTTGCAGGCCAGTGTTTATCTCTTTCTCTTTCTCTCTCCCTTCCCTTCTCTCTAAAAATAAATAAATAAAATCTTTTAAAAAATTTCCAGTGTTAGACTTTGCTATCTTAAATAAGGAAATTAAAGTCATTTAAATAGTATGCTGTCTGCTGAAGAATAAAAGTATTTTCTCAGACATTGTGTTATTTTCGAATAAATACAAATGTAATAGTTATAAGTTAGGGGGTGTGACGTTATTTCAAGGAGAGGAAAAGTAAAATTAGATCAATACAGAATAACTCATCCTAATCTTTTTTTTTTTTAAGATTTTATTTATTTTTTTAGAGAGGGGAAGGGAGAGACAGAGAGAGAAACATAAGTGTGTGGTTGCCTCCTGCGCGCCCCACTGGGGACCTAGCCCACAACCCAGGCATGTGCCCTAGACTGGGAATCAAACCAGTGACCCTTTGATTCACAGGCCCACACTCGGCCACTGAGCCACACCAGCCCAGGGCTCGTCCTAATCTTTTTCAGAGTTATTATACAAATAAGTGCTTATCAACCTGACTAGGTAAGAATTAGAACCATAAAAGAGTTTTTTCAAGAATATTCATGCCTAGCCAATCTTTACTCCCTGAGTTTAAGAACTGCTATTATAGATACTTGGTAGTGTCTGATTTTCAGTCCTCCTGGGTTGCTAGTTTGTTTTGGATCTATCTCTCTCTCTTTCTCTCTCTCTTTTTCTCTCTCTCTCTCTCTCTCTCTCTCTCTCTCTCTCTCTTTCTTTCTTTCTTTCTTTCTCACACACACACAAACATGCAAGAAATTCCAGGGGAAATAACAATAAAAATTAATGTGTGCCTATTATGTTTACTATATACCAGTTCCCTTATATATGTTAAATCACTTTATCACAATGAAATTGAGATTTCTGTAAATAATAATCCATAATTTGAAAAAAACACATCAGAAGCAACATGATCTTAATAAAATGGAATACTAATAAGTGTGTTAATAGATGGTTTTGTATTAAAAAAGTATCAGATTTGCCCATTTTGAAACACAGGCACACTGTACATAATACCTCCATGACCAGTAAGAAGCCCAACATTTCACGCATCCTGCAAGACCCTTAGAGCAGAAATCAGATTAACCATTAGAAAGGTGATCTGTTCATCAAAGTTTCATAGTAATTAAGATTTTTAACTTAAATTAAATTAATATAAGACTGATTTAAATGAACACATGTTTAGAAAGGTATTTTCTGTTACATGGATTCAATCCAACAGTTTGCTAACTATGTCCTTCTCGGGAAACTGCTGGTTTTGACCAAGAAACACAAACACGCTGTCTGGCTGAATGTTGTCTCAGAGAATTATCTTTTTATTTTCTCTTTGCATTTTAGGGGTCCAAACACAAATTTACTTAGGACGACCAAAAGAAATCCATTTTTAATACATTGGCTCCCTGGTGGTGGTTGTGGTGGTGGTTTTTTTTTTTTTTTTTTTTTTTTTAAACATCGTTATTAAAATGCAATCCACATCATAAAATTTATCACTTTAAAGTGTACAGTTCAGTGGTGTTTCATACATCCTTAGAGTTGTGCACCTGTCACCATAGTCTTCAATTTAGAACATTTTTCTCATCCCAAAAAGAAACCCTGTACCCATTAGCAGTTAACCTCCATTCCTCGCTCTAATCTCTATTTCTAAGAAATCACTAATCTCCTTTTTGTCTCTATAAATTCGCCTACTCTGGACATTTCACATAAATGGAATCATATAGTGTAGGTATTTATGATTGGCTTTCACTTGGCGTGTTTGGAGTTTCATCCATGTTACAGCATGTATCAATGCTTCATACCTTTTTATGGATGAATAGTGTTTCATTGTATGGATATACCACATTCTATCTTTCATCAGTGATGGACATTTAGATTGTTGATTCATTTTAATTATTATGAATAATGCTGCTGTGAACATTTGTGTACAAATTGTGTAGACATGTTTTTATTTCTTGGTTATGTATCTACAAGTGGCATTGCTGGGTCACATGGTAACTATGTTTAACAATTTAAAGAACTGCCTAACTGTTTTCCATAGTGGCTGCACCATTTTATATTCCCACCATCAGTGTATTAGGGTTCCAGTTTTTCCACATCCAACCAACGCTTGTCTGTCTCTTTGATTATCACTATTGTAGTAGGTGTGAAGTGATAGTGCATTGTGGTTTTGTTTTTCATTTCCCTGAGAACCAATGAGATTGAGCATTTTTTATGTGCTGTTATACAGCTGAATCTTTGGATAAAGTTTCTTCAATTCCTTCGCCCATTTTAAAATTGGTTTGTCCTTTTATTGATTTGTATTAATCAGTATTTATTATCAATAAACATTTTTTATATATTCTAGATATGTTACTTATAAGGTATATGATTTGAAAAAATTTTCTCCCATTTTGTAGGTTGTTTCTTCACCTTTTTTTAAAGATTTATTTATTTATTTTTAGACAGGGGGGAAGGGAGGGAGAAAGAGGAGAGAAACATCACTGTGTAGTTGCCTCTCAAGTGCCCCCTTCCTGGGGACCTGGCCTGCAACCCAGACATGTACCCTGACTGGGAATCGAACTTGTAACCCTTTGGTTCACAGGCCAGCACTCAGTCCACCAAGCCATATAAGCCAAGGTGTTTCTTCACTCTTTTGATGGTAACGTTTGTTCCACAGAAGTTTTCAATTTCTGTATAGTCCAGTTTATCTACTTTTTCTT
Organism: Anoura caudifer; assembly: GCA_004027475.1. NCBI lineage: Eukaryota > Metazoa > Chordata > Mammalia > Chiroptera > Phyllostomidae > Anoura > Anoura caudifer. The sequence goes on along the minus strand of PVKU01008793.1, from coordinate 35,340 downwards.
TTGTTGCTTGTGCTTTTGTTTGTGCTTTATATCTAACAAACTTGCCTAACTCAAGGTTATGGAGATTTACTCTTACGTTATTTTCTAAAAGTGTTAAAGTTTAAACCTTTAAATTTAGGTCTGTAATCAATTTTGAATTAAAGTTTTGTATGGTATGAGATACAGGGTTCCTACTTCATTGTTTTGCATGTAGCTACCCAGTTGTTCCAGCACCGTTTGTTGAAAAGAAAATTCTTTCTTAATTGAATTGTGTTGGTACCCTTGTAGAAATTCAGTTGACCATAAATATAACAGTTTATTTCTTGGACTCTCAATTCTTTTTCATTGATCTAAATATCTTTCCTTATGCACCATACACTGTCTTGATTATCATAGCTTTATTAAGTTTTGTAATTGGGAAGTGTGAGTTCTTCAACTTTGTTCTTCTTTTTCAAGATAATTTGACCATTCTGGGTTCCTTGGATTTCCACATGAATTGTTTATCACCTTGTCACTTTATGCAGATAATCAGCTAAGATACGTTAAGAGTTTGTTCAAGTCTATCAGTCAATTTGGAGAGAACCCCTTAGATTTTGTATTCTTAGTACTAAACTTAAGTTCTACCTATTTTATCCTTTCTTACAAAAGTAATTATCTTTATTTTTAACTTTTATAATTAGATTTTATATGTACACATTAAAAGATAATTCTTATACTGTATTAGTGTTAAAGTAACCATGAAGAAATATGAAGTTATTACTTTTTTGTGTTGTTACAAGTACAGTATTGTGTATAGGCTAACTACTTCCACAACACAAATCTCTGTGCAGAGAAAATATCATAAAGAGCAAAGCCAGGAGAGCCCTTTTGGAGCTGTATTAAAAAAGAGAGAGAATGAAATTCTACATCACAGAACAGTTTTCATAAGCGCTTAGAAATTTTGTTTTGTTTTTTTCTGATGAGATTTACTTTGTAAGTATTAGCAAAAGTTTATGTATGAGGAAAAATTAGATATGAATAATAACTCCATGGAATGTGGATGAGGATTACAAAAATAAATATTTTAGATTTTTATAATGCTTTAGATTCCATTGGTCCCTAGAAAAAGACATAGGCAGCTATTCGATAGCCTGTGTGGTTTTGTTTAGTAAGCGAATGACATGATCCAGTGGTACTTGACCTTTGCTACTGTGCATTAGAGTCCGTAGAGCGCTTGCGAAAATCCAGATGTCCCTTACAGCACACCTAGCCAATTAAATCAGGATCTCTGGGGCTGGGACTCGGCCATCAAAACTTTTTAAGTTCCTGGATGAATGTAACGTTCCAACCATTGGAACCACTGCCGTAGACGTCCAAAGATGCACAAGAGATTGCACGAAGGAAAGTGTATTTATCCTGAAATGGCAATTTAAGGTATGCCATCTGAGTTATTTGCCACTGATAATATCAACCACTGTGAAAAATACTTTGGAATTATCAGTGTGTAATGATTTGAATTTGCCTTTGTGAACCAATAATAAAGATTATTTAATAATCACCAGAACTCTAAAATTTTGCACTGAGAAGATCATTTCTGCATACCACCATGCAGATGGGCATTTGTTTGAGGGGAAAAGTCCACTGCTAATGAGTTTTAAGTTTGAGCCCTGACTGGTGTGGCTCAGTGGATTGGACATCATTCTGAAAACCAAAAGGTCACTAGTTTGATTCCCAGTCAAGGTTGTGGGCCAGGTCCCTGGTTAAGGGCATGTGAGAGGCAACCAATGGAGGCTTCCTTCCCTTTCTTTCTCCCTCCCTTCCCTCTCTCTAGAAATAAAAAATAAAAAAGAGTAAAGTTTGAAAGCCCACCAATTTATTGGAAGAAGCATTGGGTTAAGAGTTTGGGAATTTGTGTTCTAGTGTTCGCTCTGCTGTGTAACTTTGAAGTTTAAATTATACTTTATAAAAGCTACTAGTAGTGGAACTGGAAGTGATTACTAAATTATTTACTCAACAAGTTGGATTGCCAGTGTGTGCTCAGGTGATAGTTGCACAACTCTTAAGAACATTAAAAACCTCCCCAAAACAGAAGACAGACAAAATATAGAATGTGTAAGTGTAGCTATAACGAAATGTTCAGGGAATTAAGGGAGCACAGAACTGTACTTCATCAGGTTTGATATTGAGACAAATGTATTCATTCACAGGTCTCTTCTTCCCTACTAGCAGAATTCATCTCTTAAATACACTGAAAATGCCAGAAGCTTACTTTCCCTAGCCATCCTTACAACTGGGGCTTGGTTGTGTGACCCAGACCTGGTTCATAACGCTAGGGGAGAAACCAACCAGAGGAGAAACCTACTGGACAGTTTTCTTTATAGAGTTGATAATTGAGAAAGTGCCCGCCTTTCCTTCCTTCCTTCCTTCCTGTCCTGACCTTGTTGCTTGAGGACCTGCATGCAATAGGTCCTTACTTAGCATAACAAAGCTTATCTTGAGACTGATGGGCTAAGAACAAAGGCTTTATAGCCAAAAAGAAAAATGAACAGAGCCTGGATCTTTAATGTCAACATTGAGTTGCTGAGCAGCCACATACCTGGGGACTCACTAAGTGAGATAAAAATACTTATGGTTTGACCCCTTGCTTCTTTAATAATAGTCTGTAGATTAGCAGTACCTGCATCACCTGGGAGGTTGATTAGAACTGCAGAATCTCAGCGCTCACTCCAGACCTGCCTTAATAAGATCACTAAGTGAATGAGATACACGTTAAAACTTGAGAATCACCAGCTTAAACACTTTTAATTGGGTATTCCGTTACGTGTAGTTAAAAACATCCTAGATGAAAGGTGAAGGGGTTAGTAAAAAACATATATGCATGACCCATAAACAACAAGACAACAGTGTGGTGATGGCCAGAGGGAAGCAGGTGGAAGCTGGGTGGAGGTGGGCAAAAGGGTAGAGGAATGGGACATCTGTAATAGTCTCAACAATAAAAATAAAGTTTTTGAAAAGTCTTTATTAATAGGAATACCTTATGGATTGATCAAATGCCATTTTTTAAATAAGAAAATCCTTGATCAGAAAGACTTTTGATTCAGATGTAGAAAGTTGCAAAAGACTTGTTATTCTCACATTAACAACCAGAGCAAGCAGTTTATGCTACATAATCATGTTTGTTTTAAAAAAAAAAAACCAAACACCTATCCGAGAACTTGAGGACACAAATCTAAATGATTCCAAAAAGTGACAAGCCCTTCATAAGAGGTATGAAGCGATGAGGACTTTTTTTAAGAGCCAAATAGAAATGCTAAAAATAAAAATATAATATCAGAAATTAAGATCGTTTAGATGGGTTTAACAAAAAATACCTGACCAGCCTTGGCCAGATTCCTAGGAGCAGTTTGTGGTGTTTGGATCGTGGAAAGGTTCCTTGTTTACACTAACTGATACTTGCCTTGAACAAGAAGTACACAGCTCACCGCACTAATTATGAGCCCACAAACATTCCTTTTGATGGAGCACTAAGTAGATTCATCAGGCCACATATTCTCATCTGTTTCCCTGGGAGGTTCCTGATAGAGAACAAAATAACTGGCACTTCCGTGAATCCATACATAGGCCCTTCCATATTGTTTAGTTAGAATTGTCACCTGTCTTGGGAGAGAAACTAGAGGCAGCCTAGGTAACGGAGTCCCTCCCGTGTGTGAGTACCTCTTCCTCGTTCGGCTTGTGCTGCAGCTATATCATCATTATTTACTATTCCTTAATATTTTTAACCTAGCATCGAACATGTAGTAATAAAATACTGATTTTCACGTAATAAATACTCTCCGTTTCTAGAATAACTAGTTTCTTAATAGGTAACCTTGTTAGTGTCCATCAAGCCATAGGAACAGTGATGAAAAGTTTCAGACAACCACTCAGGATATGCAGGAATTTCTTTGCAATTAGAACCTGAATTTCTGGAATACTTGCTTCTGCCATCACCCAAGGGACTGGAACAATTTGTTGCTTAAGAATAAGAAAGTAAATTTTCTTTCAATCTTTTTAAAGTTTTATGGATTTTTATGTTTATTCCTTTATTCATCATCTTTTGATTCAGTAAAGTAACTCACTCATAATTACTCCAAAAAGAGCCTATTTATATTTTCACAAAATGGGAAAGTTTCTTAGGTTTTTTTCCTCCAACTTTTATGGTATTACCCTGGAAACAAAAATACATACTGAAGATGAAGCTAACTTATCGTAGATGTTAATCTTGACTTTTTATTTTAGATTCAGTTGCACATTTAATAATTTTTGTTAGAAGAGTAAAATGCTAATGAGTTTATAGTGGTAATAAATTAACAAACCATTTTATTTTACAGGGAAAATATTTATCCCTAAACAGAAGCCTGTACAGACTCTTACAGAAGAAAAAGTATCTCTTGATCCAGAATTAGAAGAAGCTTTGACCACTGCTTCTGATACAGAATTGTGTGACCTCGCAGGTATCTCCTAAAACGCATTGATTTGTGAATGAGAGTGAAGGGGAGGGGATACCAGCACACACCTATATACATCTGTATACATTTTGCAAATGCTTCCTTAGCGCAGCAAAGTGCTATTGAATCAGTGACCACATATTTGGCTTTATTTCTTATACTCTAAATCTGAAATAAAGAATTTCATTTCTTTAAATTTTCTCAATGGTGAAATTTTTGTTAATGGAATTTATTGTATTGCTTTACATCTTTTCCCATGTTGCCCATTTTGAAAGTCTTTATAAAAATTTTTCATCAGCTGGTGCTCAGCTAGAAGCTGTCCCATCTGAGCACCGGAAAAAAGTTGTCAGGGTCGACTGCTGTCGCATTTTTTCAGAAAGAACCAAAGAGGGTAACTGGAAAGCAGATGATACTGTCGCCTCTTTCCCAATCTCTCTAAAGTATACATGGAACTCTCCAAACCTTCCTGTTATTGTTATCATTGCCAGTTTCTTGTAAAGACTAGAATCTTCCCCCATCTGTTCCTACACACACCCATTTTCTGAGATAGAAAAATATGACACATGGGAGATCTTAGTCCCAGGTAACCCCAAGAATAACACATTTGAAAGGATCAATGAGGATTCTTTGGGAAGGACCCAGGAAAAGGACAGTTGAGGTGTTTAGCCACAGCCAGAGCAGGTGTTATATCTGCGGGACAGTGAGGATGGATGGATTTGTAAATTCATCAGAGTGGAATGGGCCAGGGCACACTACCTTCTGCCTCATTTTTGCAAAAGGGCATCAAAAACAAAAACCAAATTTATTTCTACTTTAATCTTAAATAGGAGAATTCAACTCTACTTTGAATATTCTACTCTTAGTTAAAATATGAATGTAAATTAATATGAGAGTTAATGAATGTAAAAATACTGAAGGTAAAGTTCAAAATCTGCATTCTTTTGGATTATGTTGCTAGAAACCTTGTGAGGACAAACAGCAAAAATAGATCATTTTAAATTTTTTTCTTAGCCACCAGATGGAGCTAAGCGTAGATTTGCTTTTAGGGTTAGGCTGGCTCCAGCTATATCTCAATTCAGAAATGTGAGGAAATCTAAAGTCAGAACTGTGGGGAAAACAATAAGAGCATTGATGTAAAAGGGATTGTAGACGATTTTTAATCATGTTGTGTCCCCATTTCTGGATGCAAAAATTTGTACTTAATTGAATTTTTCAGACAGTGTTAAAATCATTAATAGAAATTTTTGGTTGTAAAATTAATTCTTCATGTTTAAAGCTGATGGAAATAAAAATAACTGTCTTTTTCTATCTTTATAGCTATTCTTGGGATGCACAATTTGATAACAAATACACAGTTCTGTAATATAGTGGGAAGTAGTAATGGTGTTGACCAAGAACATTTTTCAAGTAAGTACTTACGGTGCTTTGTAAATTCTAGTCCTTTGTTAAATATATTTTGTTTTCTCCATGTATCATCTTCAGTGTATACATACCAAATGTTATGTATTTGAATTGGCAAGCTAAGAGTCCATTTAGTTGGTATTGATATAGAAAACCATTAAAAATAGAATATTAGATATTTTATGCTTAATGCATCAGCAATTGTAGTGGGAACTACTCTCACTTCACTAATAATACTAATGCTAAACAGTGTGAGTGCTAGTCAAACGACTTTTGCTTACGTTCTTTTTTCAATGTTACTGACTCTCAGGAAATCTATAACAATGCTGACAAACTACATTATAAAATCAGATTAAGGAGAAACCACAGAACTCTTCAACCCCTAAAACTTTTGGTCTGAGGCAAAATATTAAATAGCCCAAAGCAAAGCTTTTTTAAAAATTTATGTGTAGGATGTTTTAAAATTACCAAAGTAATATATACTTTTAGCACACTTAAAAAATACTTAAATGTATAAGGTAAGAAGTAAAAGCGTCTATTCATAGCCATCATGCCTTCTGTTTTCTCTGCCCGTAACCCTGTTAACAATTGGGCACGTATCCTTTTAGAGTTTGTACGGTGTTTGTATAAACTTGTGTGTGTGTGTGTGTGTGTGTGTGTGTGTGTGTGTGTAGTCTTTTTTTGTTTATACAAATGGGATCATACTATAGATATTTCTTACAACTTAATTTTTTAAAAATAATGCTGTGGGCTGATTTTCTGAATGCTGACTAGGGGCCATGTTGTATGCACAGCTCTTGAATATGAATTGTTTTTTATTCAGTCCTTACAACAGTCTATGAAATAGGTATTATTATCACTGTCCTTTATTTGCATGTGAGGTAGCTGAGATTTTAGAATGATTGAAATTTCTAATGTGAATGTCACACAAAGTCAGTGGTGAGGATTTTAAACCATGCTATATAGTAGTGATTTTCAACTGGTGTGCCACAAGAATTTTTAAAATATATAATACCTGACTCATTGGTCAGGGGCCCTGACCTCTTTCCCTTAGATTGTCAAATTAAAAAGTGACAAGAGCCAATACAACAATAGCTGTCCAGTGTGAATGAATCAAAATTATGCCTATATTTTTTGTAAGATCAGCAAAAAATGTGTTTTTTAGTGTGCTGCAGAATTTTAGTAATTAGTTCATGTGTGCCAAGAGATTAAAAAAAGCTGAAAATTGCTGCTGTGTAGCATATCACTTAGCAACATATCATGCTCCCGGGTTAGCACAGAGCTGCCTCACCCAGACATCGGTACAATGCTCCATTTTGTGACTGTTCTATGGTTTGGCCATTCTCCATATTTTTTAACTTTTTGTTGTAGAAATTTTCAAGCATGCATAATAGAAGAGAGAATAATACATTCATCACCCAGTTTCAGCTCTTTTTAACATTATGCCAGCCTTGTATCATCTATTGCCTGCCTCTCTCCTCACCCTTTCTACTTTTCTTTTTTCCTGGAGTATTTTAAAACAAGTCCTGTTCATTTGTTTTACTTTACCCATAAGTATTTCCATATGTGTCTCTTCCAAATAAAGACTTTCCTTTTAACATGCCATTGTCAGACTTAAAATTGATAATTCCTTCTTATCATCTGATACCCAGTCCATGTTCAGATTTCCCCTATTCTCTCAAAAACTTCATTTCACAATTGGTTGTTCAAATCAGGATCCAGCTAAGGGTCACAGATTGCATTTGGTTATCACTTGGTTTCAGTTTTTCTTAATTTCTTAATAGTTCCCCTCCTCAGCTTCTTCCCCACTTTCTTCATGACATTTTTAAGAAACTGGGTTATTAGGCCCTGACTAGTGTGGCTTAGTGGATTGAGCTTCAGCTTCCAAGTTGAAAGGTCAAAAGGTCGCTGGTTTGATTTCCTGTCAGGGCACATGCCTGAGTTGCAGGCAGGGGTCCCCAGTAGGGGGCATGTGAGAGGCAACCATTTGATGTTTCCCTCCCTCTCTTTCTCTGTCCCTTCCCCTCTCTCTAAAAATAAAATAAATAAAATCTTTATTAAAAAAAGAAAGAAAGAACCTGAATTATTAGTTATGTAGAATGTTCTACATTCTAGATTTGGCTGATTTCAACCAGGTGGTATCATTTTACATGTTTCTTTATTTCCTATGTTTCCATAAACTGTTATTTTCTAGAGTCTTGATAAGATTCAGGTGCAGTTTGTTTTGTTTTGTTTTGTTTTGTTTTGTTTTGTTTTGTTTTGTGAGAATGCTTCCTAGGTGGTGATTAAATCACATTAAGAAGCTTATCAGATCTGGTCATACCTCTTTGGGGAATGTATAAAGGGTGGTCAGTGGGTTCAAATTTTGGCAGCCTGATCCATCCATTTAAAGTACCTTCCACAATGGTTTCAGCAACCTATTGATTGGATCTGTTATTTCATTAGGGAGCAAATCTCTAAATACATGCATTCTGTGGATGGGGAAAGAAATCATTTGGCTTTTAGAAAAGTTAGAACTAAGAAAGTGTTCAACTTCCCATTCAGTAAGGAACCTCTTCTCTACCCCCTTGATCTGCCATCCTGAAGAAGACTGCCCTGCCGAACTTGAGGAAGAGGGAGCCCACTCGGTCCTTCAGCAGAGCTCTGTTAGGGAGCTCTGTGCGTGGAATCAAGTCCTGCTGCCTCCTGGCAGTCTACACCTCTTCTAACCCAGCCTTTCAGAACAACCTGAGATTTCTCTCTCTTTCCACAAAATAAATCTGAAGACAACGAGCATACTTTCCTTTAAAATATACTTTCAGGCTAGATATATTCTGATCTTTCTACTGTTCTGAGGAAAATACCTTTATCTAAGTCAGTCACGCGTTCAAAAAGAACATAGTGATGTTAGAGGGAATTTACTGGGTGAGTAAGCAGTGTACCTTGTCTTAAGATGAGTTTTGCTCCTAAAAGCTAGAAGCTAGAGGAGGGCAGATGGGAATAACTAAGCCAGACAGCTACTCTGTCAGTCTTTCCTTGTCAGTTCTTAACATTTTGTGGTCATTTGACTCGGAAAATCTCATGCTAGAGCTGTTCTCCCCAGAAAACATATTCATAAAAGTTTGCCTATTATAGATGTTCATAGACTTCCACACACACATCAGAACACACGTTCCTCTTCAACTTTGCATAGTCATATCCTGGCCGTGTGTGTGGTAGGCATAGTATATGTGGTGAAGGATTGGGATTAGGAGTGAAGGAAGGAAAGAACTTTTGAAATTTCTGCCTCAGTAGCTTTTCTGTGTACTATTACCTCTCTCTGTCTCCCCATCCCTTATTCTACACTTCCTCTACGTGGAGTCCGCCTCTTTCCCATTGTGCAGTCCGCCCCATGAGATGGAGAGGTAATCCTGTTCTTCTGTCACCTTATTCTTCTCGTCAAGGCTGTGTTTCTTCAAGTCTGTGATTCTTACTGCCTTTACAGTGATTACTAGTCAGGTCTCAGAGAAAATGATATGAACTGTTAAATAAAAATAATTGGGGCATTGGCCTGTGTTATCAAATATGTTTTAGTGGTAAAGATATCTTGTAATACACCAAGAGGCAGTGAAAATACTCATTTTTGAAGACTGATATATTTCAAATAAAATGTTGAATTAGTTTTGCTATATATTCACTGAAGTTTTATTTGCACACTTTATGTGCCAACACATAAAGGATGTTGTAGAAATCATGGGAAGAAACTTTAAATTAGTCCTACTGAATGTGTGTGTGTGTGTGTGTGTGTGTGTGTGTGTGTGGTGTGTTATCAAGTTAATACATGCATCCACCATAAATACTATCAACCACTGAGACTCTTGCTCTTCTCATTGGTTACTACAGATGTGGTAAAAGGTGAAAAGATTCTTCCAGTATTTGATGAACCACCAAATCCAACCAACGTTGAAGACAGTTTAAAGAGAATTAAAGAAAATGATGTTCACCTTGTTGAAGTTAATTTGAATAATATAAAGGTAGGTATGCTAAGCAAACAAAGTTTTGGATTGCTGAGTCAGGTGGATCTAGGATGAGAGTGGGGCAGTCTTGATATAGTATAAGTCTTTCTACTTAAAGGTAAAGTTTTTGCTCCTAACAGTGTAGTAACACAGATTCCTCCATATTTCAAAAATTAAAGTAAGATAGTGTTTCCCTGACTTGCCTTCTAAAAGACTCTCATATGAAAATGTAAACTCCACTGGACTGTCAGTGTAACTCTCGGCTTTCATAGTCCTGCCTACTTTTAAAAGCATTTAGTCTTTTGGGTTTTCTTTTTTTAATCAGGTTTCCTGAGGTGTAGTTTATATATAGCAAAATTCTCCCTTTTTGGTATCCAGTTCTGTGTGTTGTGACAAATGCATACCTTTGCACAGTCACTAGCGTGTTCAGATGTAGAACATGCCACAGCCCTTTGTCCTCATTCTCTGCCTCCAGCTCCAGCCTGTATCACTGATCTGTTTTTCTCTCCATCATTTTGCCTTCTCCAGAATGTCTCATAAATGGAATCATGTAGTATGCAGCCTTTTGAGTCTGGCATCTTTCAGTTAGAGTAATGCATTTGAGATTGATTCATGTTGTCGCCTGTATCAGTAGTTTGTTCCTTTGTATTGTTGAATAGTATTCTGTTGTTGGGATATAGTGTTCTGTTGTTGTTTATCCATTCGTTAGTTGATGGACATAGGGTTGCTTCCAGTTTGGGATGATCATGTAAAGCCACTGTACACATTCACACATAGTCATGCCTGAACATGTTTTCATTTCTCTGGAGTTTGAAATCCGGATTTATCTGAATTGGGAGTAGAGGGAACATCTGGAAATTGTAAGAGCCTAGGGAATAAGTCCTCCACACTCCTTTAGTGCATGTTTCTTCCTGTGGGTGGAGGAAAGAAAGCCTCGGAAAAGTTAATATTCCCATAGTTGGTCATTAATTTTATTCATTCTTTAAAAATTCCGTCTTCATCTCTGTAAATCAACAGTGATGATCTGAAAATAACCAGGCTATAGGGAATTGAAGCCTTAGGACTAAAGGAGAAAATCAGTGCCTTCTAGAACTTTGTCTTCCACGTTTCAAATCGTATAGGGTTAATCTCCCTTACTACCTTGTAGCTGAAACTGAGGGACTTCTGCCTCAGGAATCATAATCGTTAGGGGTGCGCTCCCACATCTTCCTTTTGTAGAAAATGGTGGAGCCACTTTGAATCTTCAGGTGCTTCTGATAATATTAATCAAATGTAGAATAGCAAGAGCTTCATTAACCTAACTACTGGAGAAATGGTGATGATATACTCAGCTCGAGGCCAATAGTTCAGGCAGAGGTACCGTGATAGTGAAGTCAGGTAGATATGGAGGGAGCAGAGTTACTTGTTTTCATTCGTAGACCAACTATTGTGTGTTTGTATAATTCCTGAGAATATTTTAATGAGAAAGGTAATAACAAACATTTACTTGATTAATGGACTGAAAACTGAAATGTAATGTTTCACATTATTGTCTTTCCAGAATATTCCAATTCCAACCCTAAAAGATTTTGCGAAGGCTTTGGAAACCAACACACATGTAAAATATTTTAGTCTTGCGGCCACGCGAAGCAATGACCCCGTTGCTATTGTAAGTAGGCTACTTTTTTTTTTTTTAATGTTTCAGTTACAGTTGACATTCAATATTCATTTCAGGTGTACACCATAGTGGTTAGACACTCATAACTTACAGAATGATCCCCCCGTAAGACGAGTGCCCTGCTGGCACCATACATAATTGTTATAATAGTATTTACTCTGCCCCCTGACTATCAATATGTACTTCTTAATCCCTTTACCTTTTTCACAAACCCTCAACTCCCCTCCACTCTGGCAACCATCATTTTGTTCTCTGTAAGTTAACTACCGATAATATTGAAATTACAACTGCATACCAGAGTGTTACTGGCTAACTGGTGATTTTATGAACAAGATTTACTCCCTTTTTTCAATTGATATTTAGCTCTCTATTAAGCAGTACATGATTTACTGCTTTTTATGTTTTTTTCCTATATTTCCTTTCTATAATTTTTAAAAACATAAATGGAGACATGCAATATATGCTATTCTGCAGTTTAATTTTTTTCACCAACAGTATGTCTTAGAGATACTCTCATATCAGTACATAAAGTTCCACATCAGTTTTTAAACATCTGCGGAAGATTCCATTTATGGATCTATACTAAACTTGGGTTTTGTCCAATGCTTTTTCTGTTTCTCTTGAGCTGATCATACTGTTTCTGTGTTTTATTCTGTTAACATGGTATATTAGACAGATTGATTGTTATATGTTAAGTCAGCCTTGCATTCCTTGGGTAAAGCTCTCTTGATCATGGCATGAACCTTTTTCTTCACTTGGCATGAGGACCTCACTCACTTTTTAAAAAAGTTTTACTTACTTATTTTTTGAGAGAGGGGAAAGGAAGGAAAAAGAGAGGGAGAGAAACATCAGTGTGTGGTTGCCTCTCACGCATCCCCAACAGGGACCTGGCCCACAACCCAGATCTGTGCCCTGACTGGGAATTGAACTGGTGACCCTTTAGTTTGCAGCCCACACCCAATCCACTGAGCTACACTAGTCAGGGCACATCACTCACTTTGATTCTCCTGCCTCATCTAGATATCTCTTCTCCCCAACCTCTAAGCACTGGGACAGCTCAGGGCTTGGTTTCAGGCCCTCTTTTCTTGCTCTGCATTCATTTTCTGGGTGATTTCATTCTGCTTCGTTGCTGTGTATTATCTGTATATGCTGATGACTACCATTGTTACTATCTCTAGTTCATACCTCTCTTCTGAATGCCATAGTCTCGTATAGCTACCTGCTTAACAGCTTCATTTCGCTGTCTGATTAAGTCCCAAACCGAACTTCTAGTTTCCATCCCATTCCTGCTTCTCTCACACTCTTTCACCTGCTCAAGACAAAAAGAAATGGAGTCACCCTTGATTTTTCCCCCCATAGCCTTAAATATATATCCAATCCTGTCTTCAGAATATTTCTTGAATGCAGCCACGTCTCACCATTGTCGCTCCTACCATCCTGGTGTAAGCCACTACCTCTTCTCATCTGGATTACTGCAGGAGCCTCCTGACTGAGCTGCCTGCTTCCATCTCACCCACCCCAAAGTCTCTTAATGGCCTTATAAGGCTTTGCATGGGCAGACCTCATCTCCCTTACCTGTTCTTCTTTCATTCTGCTATTGCCATACAGCCTCCCTCTCTTCCTCAGAGTAGCCGTGCAGGCTGCCAGGTCAGGGCCTTCCTTTACTCTTGTTCCTCTTGTGTAGAACTCCCTCCCTGCAGATTCTCCAGTTTTACTTCATCACTTTGAGTCTGTCCTTTCCTCACCACCCTGTGCAAAGTAGCAACTCCAGCCCTATCCCTCGCACTCCCTATCTACCCGTCTTTGCCTTTTTTCTTCTGTGGCGCTCTTTACTATCTGACATTACGTTTTGCTTACCTATTCTCTAGGCCCCCCACTAGAATGCAAGGCCCATCAGGCATGTTTTATTTATGAATGTACAGAATAGTACTTATCAAATAATAAGCCATAAATGATATTGAATAAATGGATGTACAGAAGGATGAATAAGGAATTTGTTCCAGGTCACATAGCGAGTTGTCACTGATGGAAAGCACCAGTGTGTAGATAATCTGTTCCAAGTTCTTTCTGGTATCCCTGCCCCCTCCCATTGCCTTTTCTTTAAGTTGACGTTAAGCTGAATCTTACCCATGTTTTCTGGAGTTTGACCTTGTATTTGACCCTTCTAAGGGACTATTTTATATAAACTTGCTTATGTTCTAACTTCTCCCTTTCTCGCTGCCTCCCTCTCCTTTTCCTCCTCTTCTCACAGATTTCTGTCAGTGAATTAATTACCGTGGTGTTTATGAAGCACTGGGTTGAATGCCTAGCACCACAATATCCTGTGAGAAAGTAATGGAATGGAAGACAATGGAAAGTAATGGAATGGAAAGGAGGAACTGAATACGTAGTTAGCCCTTTCTTCTCTGTAGTCTTCGTGCTCTTGCAGTTCTAGTGACCTGTGATCTTTTTTGGCCATGTGCCATAGGCATTTCTTTTGGTCTCTGCCTTGGAAATTAGTCCATAATTTACCCTCATTTTGGCTTTGAAGTAACCCAGCTGCACCAGGGCCCAGATAAGAAAAGACTTTCCAAAGAGACATTGATGAAGTTAGTCCTACACAGAAACTGACAGAGAGGATGAGAGACAGGAAAAAGAAACATAACAAACGGTATGAATGAACATAAGAATGTAAATAGCAGAGGAAAATGTTACCAACAGAGAATAAATTGCATGTGACCAAAAAATCTAAAGATTGTAACAGGGTACATGTACAAAGGGATACATGTGAGACCTGTGAGGTAGGCATCAGGCTAAAACAATCTAATGAGAAACATTAAGGCAGTTATGTTAATTAATATATTTGTGAATGGCAGGTACAGTGTGTAATACGTGTCATCAAATTATAATCGCCAAATGTTTTCTTTAATTTCTAGGCTTTTGCAGATATGCTGAGAGTAAACAAAAATTTGAAGAGCTTAAATGTGGAGTCCAACTTTATTACAGGAGCTGGGATTCTAGCACTCATTGATGCTCTAAGAGATAATGAGGCCCTGACAGAGCTCAAGATTGACAATCAGGTCAGTGTTCTGCAGTGGTAACCAAGGAAGCTCAGCCCACGCTGCTGTATAGGGCTCAGGGACTCGGGTGGTGGGAGGAGGGCTTTCAGGGAGCCATTTGGCAAGGTGGTGGCATGAAAGGGAATGAGAGGACATTCGAGGCATCCAGAATATTAATTTAATGTTTTCAGTATATTCATGGAGTTGTGCAACCATCACCACTGCCTAATTCCAGGACATTTTCTTCATTTCAAAAAGAAACTCCGTACACATCAGCAGGCACTCCCTATCCATGCCTCCCACTAGCCCCTAGCAAGCACTAATCTACTTTCTGTCCCTGTGCATTTGCCTATTTTGGACAGTTCGTACATACAGAATTGTATAATGTGTGGTCTTTGTGTCAGCCTCCTTTCACTTAGCCAGATGTTCTGGAGGGTCATCCTTATTGTAGCACATATGAGTACTTACTCATTTTTATGGCTCATTAATATTCTGTTACATTTGGGTGGTATCTACATTTTGAATATTAGGAATAAAGCTGCTGTAAACGTTCATATTCAGGTTTTTATTATATGAACATGTGTTTTCATTTTTTGTGGACATGTACCTAGGAATGGCATTGCTGGGTTGTGTTGTAACGCTATGTTTAGCTTTTTGAGGAAGGACCAGTTGTCTTCCACAGCATCTATATTCCTACCAGCACGTCTGAGCATGCCAGTTTTTCCACATTCTTGCCAATCTTTATTATTTTCTGTCTTTTTGGTTATAATAGATATGAAGGGTATCTCATTGTGGTAATTCACAATTTTTTGATACCTGTATGATCTATACTGAACTTTAAAGTTTTGTTTCTCTCCCCTCCTGCTGTGGCTCAGTGAATTGATTGCCAGCCTGTGAACTGAGTGGTTGCCGGTTCAATTCCCAATTGCGGGTGTGCTGTTTCTCTCATTCTCTTTCTCCCACCCTTCCTCTCTCTCTAAAAATAAATAAATAAAATCTTTAAAAAAATGTTTGTTTCTTATGTACAATTAGTTAAAAGGATAGACCAACAGAATTAGCGTGTACCTCAGTGTCTTAGTCTTGACTGATTTTAAAAAGTATTTTGACCTAATTTATTAACACTATTCTTTATTTCTGACTATTCCAGAGGCAGCAGCTGGGGACAGCTGTAGAGTTGGAAATGGCCAAGATGCTTGAGGAAAATACAAATATCCTTAAATTTGGATATCAGTTTACACAGCAGGGACCCCGAACCAGGGCAGCTAATGCTATAACAAAAAACAATGACTTAGGTAAGACATATGCAATATCAAATCAAATTTCTGAGTTATGCCATTAAACTAATGTATTAGAGAAGCTTTTTTTACTTTTAAAATGTATTTTAACAGGGAAATTACTTGGCCTTTATTTCTAAAATTTGTGTGGTCCTTTTTATACTGATTGAATCAGAGTTCAATTTAAGTGAGGTTTTAGATGGTGTTGGGTTAGTTGGTGGGTAAAATGTACTTCCTGTGACAGTCATATTTCACAGCTGTAAGTGGTTTTCTACAACATCTATACTCCTATAACAAATATTTCATTCTCAGCTACAGGTCAGTCCTTGGAGCTATTAAAATAAAACAAGTATTTCAGCATTACAGGAAAGTTTTCGCCCTTTTTATCAAACAAATGCAATTTTATCTGATAGAAAATAATTATAGTTTTAATCCAAGTTTTTTGTGGGTTTTTTGAACATTTTATTTATTTTTAGAGAGAGGGGAAGAGGGGAGAAAATGAGAGAGAGAAACATCAGTAGTTTGCCTCTCATCCATGCCCTGTCTGCAGGCCAAAGGTGCAACCCAGGTTTGTGCTCTGACGGGGAATCAAACCAGCAACCTTTTGCTTTGTAGGGATGACGCCCAACCAGCTGAACCACACTGGTCTGGGCTTAACTCAAGTCTTATACTCAGTGGTACAATGTTAATGTTTGCTATACTTAACCAGTCTCCCTAACTCTTCCTACTGCACACATCTAGGTCAGTGGTCTTCCTTTCTTTCATCGTTCCTATTGACCTGCTCAGGCCTTGGCTTCTGCTTGAAATAAATTTTGCAGCCAAAGCTGGATTAAAAAATAATGATGCTTATAATTCTGTTTCTACATGTTTCCAAAAATTCATACTTCTTTTAAGTTTGGTGTTTGTCATTGGTAGATTTTAAAAGTTGCATTTAGACAAGAATTTAAACCTTCTAAAGGGAGTAACGTTTCAAAGTAAGGCCGTTCTTTTAAGTTTCAGCCATATTTAAATTTATATTCTTTAAGGGTTTCTAAGACTATAAAAAATACACCTTCATTCCTTTAATCCAGACCAGTGTGAAAAGTACTAGTTCCAACACTTTCTGTTCTTTGATGACTATAGTTCCCCATCAAACAGTTTCACCTCTTATTCTTTAGAAGAGAAAATTGGTAGGCTTTGGTGTATTTTTTTTTTTTTTTTTTTTTTTAGATTTTTTATTTATTTATCTTTAGAGGGGTAGGGTAGGACAGAAGGAGAGGGAGAGAAACATCAGTGTATGGTTGCCTCTTGTGTGTCCCCTGCTGGGAACTGGCCTGCAACCCAGGCATGTGCCCTGAATGGGAATCGAACCACGATCCTTTGGTTCACAGGCCCACACTCAATACACTGAGCTACACCATCCCGGGCAGGCTTTGGTGTATTTTTTATTGTAAATGTCGTTTACAAAGTCATCCTAATTGTTTTAGTATTGGTTCACTAGTTGGTTTCTGTATTTTCCTTCAGGTATTTAATTTTGCTTTTTAGAGTAGTGTTTCTCAAGTCTGACTGAACTTCACAAATACTTGGAGGGCTTCAAGAACGTATAGATTATTGCCTCTTAAAAAGTTTTTACGTAATAATTTAGCTATAATTTACTGTAATTATCTATTTTCAAAGAGTCCAAGCTTTTGGAGGGCAAGGGTGTGTGCATTCGTTGAATCCACAACTCTCTTAAAACCATGCCTGACAATGTAGGTACTTAATAAAGATTTATTAGGTGAATAAGGAAAGCGATAGAATTTGAACCCTGCTCAAAGTTGCAATTATCTGGCACCTAGCGATAAATAAGCCAATAAACAAGCCAAAAGTGTACTCTGAAACTACCTTAGCTATCCATCCAGGGTCCCACCAACAAACTTGTAGCACCAGCCATCTCTGGGACCTGCCTCCCCCAGTAGGCAGGTGATCCCAGCTGCTGTCATGCAGAAAAGCTGCCAGAAGAGCCTGCATTGTCAGAGGTCAGAGATGGGGACGCCAGCCTTTGCAGGGCCGCAGTGGTGCTCTTCAGAGGAGCCATTGTAGCAGGACTTTGCTCAGATTTCTGTAAGAAAAGAAGTGAGGGGTGGGGGGTGATTTTTGACAGATGGAAGATGAGGAAACAAACTATTTTCTAGGCTGCTTTAGGTCAGTGCTGAGCAGTTGAGTTGCTGTCCTTGGCCATGTGTGATAGAGGCCACATAAAGAAGTTGTGGTCTGACACGAAGCAGAACTGAGAGAAAGCGAACAGCTTTGTGCTGATAGCTCTCCAGACCCCCTTCCAATATGATTCATTCTTATCTAAAGTAGATTCTCAGACATGAAATGAGAATAAGGACATTCCTGGAGTGGGGATTTGTGTGAATAAAAGCTCAGATTTGTGAGCCAGCAGGCCATTTACCATATTTTGCCACGTATATGCACATCCTTATTTTTTCCCTCAAAAATTTTGGCAAAATGCATGTTATACATGGCAAAATACGGTACATGCTGAGGACAGCCTGAAAATTTGAGAACTGTTGTAGCAGGATGCTGCCTCCAGAATAAACTTCCAGTAAGTACTTGCTGCTTGAAGCTACCAATTAAAAAAGCCATGTCAGCAGATTAAGAGGGGTGCTGGGAGAAGGCACTAAGATAACATGGTGAAGAAGTTAGATTTCTTTGGATTTTGTGTGGGAGGCATTTGTGAACCATCATAGGCAACTGAATGCAAGATTCAAACGATAGTTCCAGTGCTGTATGCCCATGCCCCCCCGCCACATCCCCCACCCCCAAATTACCATTGCCTCTGCACCTTGTTTCCTGAGCCCATTTCTTCTACTGCTCACCACTTCTACCTCTGTGGCTTTCTAAACAAATATTCTCTTATTTGAGGAGAAAAAAGGATAATTCCAAAAAAGTTCATGTTACATTCTAGTGATAGCATATGAGGTTCATTCAGACTTACTTGCAACTGACCATAAAATACTGAGAACTTTTATTTGTGGAGTGGGTTTTGGAAAGAAATTGCCAAAGAATTGATAGTGGTGCCGAATTACTAAGACTCTCATCTGGAGGCTGAAAGGAGGAATTGCTGGAAGGTGACAAGTGGCACCACATTAGAAAGAGGATCCGGAAATGGCTCTTTGCCCATCTTCTGCTGTGTTGTGCTCCCAGCACTCAGCTTGATTTTTTCAGCCCTACACTTTGAGCTCTACCTATAGACGCAGGTGGTGAGCCTGCAGACCATGTTTTCTGACATGCAGTCTAATATGTAGTCCCTGGAGGGAGACACCAAAGAACAAAACTTGAAACTTGTACAGACCTCTTGGTCATACAATATTTCTTCAGCCTGCAAATGGGGCTGAATCAGATCTTTTGTGTCCTGATTTTGATAATGTCTTTCCCTCTCTCATTGTTTTCTTAGTCTCAACTATTCATTGCAGTAATCCTACTACTTGCCATCTCTCCAGCTAAGGAGTGTCATAGCTGCAACAGCAAGAAGGTCATAGTACACATGCAGTGCTCGATTGAACCAAGTCTCGTACTCCCCTGTTTACCCCGGCCGACTACCTAATTTTCCCCACCGTTTCTGTTTGCTGAACTTTGTCCTTTCAGTCTTGTTTGTAACACTTTTTTTTAATAACATGCATTTTAACACTTGAAATGGTCTGCAGTAACATCCAAACCCTGCTGTAATTCAAAATTTTCTTGGAAATGTTCTAACTTAAGGAATTACCTGGTTTGCCTTTCAGATATTTCTGTATTTCTCAGAGATCTATATATATGAAGTAGGTTTGTTTTTGAGGACTAAAGTCTCCATCTGATTTTTTCCCCCTTAATATTTCAGTAAACCCGTGAAACTTGGGCTATATTAACATCAACTAAAATTAGAGTCAAGGGGGTACTTAATTAGATAAGTATAAAAATGTTCATAGGAACTTCATACTTTAGCCCTTTTGGTTTTTATTTTCTAGCTAGTACTCAGCCAGTAGCTCCTCAAGCTTCTATGTGCTTCACTCGAATGACTGGTCCCATCTATTGAAAGCCTGTAACAAGCCAACAGTGATAGTGGCGTGAGAGCAGAGCACCTGTGGCTTGGCCAGGAAAGCAGGTGTACCTGTTGGCTTTTCATTCCTTTGTTTGTTTTTCTTTTCTTTTAATATATTTTATTGATTATGCTATTACAGCTGTCTCATTTCTCCCCTATCATTCCCCTCCACCCTGCACACCCCCTCCCACCCACATTCCCCCCTTTAGTTCATGACCATGTGTCGTAAGTTCTTTAGCTTCTACATTTCCCACACTATTCTTGCCCTCCCCCTGTCTATTTTCTACCCACCATCTATGCTACTTATTCTCTGTGCCTTTTCCCCTCTCTCCTCCTCCCACTCCCCTGTTGCTAACCCTCCACATGATCTCCATTTCTGTGTTTCTGCTCCTGTTGTGGTTTGCTTAGTTTGCTTTTGTTTTAGGTGTGGTTGTTAATATCTGTGAGTTTGCTGTCTTTTTACTGTCCTATTTTTTATCTTCTTTTTCTTAGATAAGTTCCTTTAACATTTCATGTCATAAGGGCTTAGTGATGATGAACTCCTTTAGCTTGACCTTATCTGAGAAGCAGTTTATCTTCCCTTCCATTCTCAATAAAAGCTTCTCTGGATAGAGCAATCTTGGATGTAGGTCCTTGACTTTCATGACTTGGAATACTTCTTTCCAGCCCCTTTTTGCCTATAAGGTCTCTTTTGGGAAATCAGCTGACAGTCTGATGGGAACTCCTTTGTAGGTGACTGTCCCCTTATCCCTTGCTGCTTCTATAATTCTCTCCTTCGTTTTAATCAAGTTTTCCACTTGTTGCTCTTCTTCTTCCCCTTCCGGTACCCCTATAATCCAGATGTTGGGACGTTTAAAGATGTCCTGGAGGTTCCTAAGCCTCTCCTCATTTTTTTTGAATTCTTGTTTCTTCCTTTTCTGTTTGGTTGTTTCTTTCTTCCTTCTGGTCCACTCCATTGATTTGAGTCCCAGTTTTCCTCCCATCTCTATTGGTTCCCTGTGCATTTGCCTTCATTTCACTTATTGTAGCCTTCATTTGTTCATCTAATTTGTGAGCAAAATCAACCAATTCTGTGAGCATCCTGATCACCAGGGCTTTGAACTGCACTTCTGATAGGTTGGCTATCTCTTGTTCGCTTAGATGAATGGGCTCTGGGGCTTTGATTTGTTCTCCCGTTTGAGCCATTTTGGTTTTTTGTTTTTTTGTGGGGTTTTTTATTTGTTTTTTTTTTGTTTGTTTGTTTGTTTTTGTCTGGTGGCGGCTGTCATGTAGTGAGGGGCGGAACCTTAGTTGTTCCCCAGAGTGGGGTAGCCCAGTTGCTAGGTAGTGATGTTGTATGTGGGGGCGGGTTCCGAGAGGGAACAATGGCGCTTGCTCCGCTCTTTCTCGGATTCTAGTCCCTTCCGCTGCTTCCCCTTCACGTGGATTATCTGCGTGTAAATGTGGGACCACCTGGTCAGCCACCTGCCTTGCGTGGACTCACTGGATCTGCACCGTTGCCACCCCATGCCCGGGGTCCACTAGCCGCCATCTGTGTGCCTGGGATCTGCCAGCCACTGCTGCCTGTGTGCCTGGGTCCGCCATCCTCCACTTTTTCCTGCTGCGACTCTGCCCCTCTTACCAGTCTGGATGAATGGTTGTTGGACTTCTGTACAGTTCGGTACTCTATGAGTTCTGGTTGTTTTCTTGTTTCTAAATCTTTGTCCTTAATTTTTATTGTGCAAGGAGGCACAGTGTGCCCACCTACACCTCCATCTTGGCCGGAAGTCCTCATTCCTTTGTTAAACAGAAAGTTCAGACTAAACAAAGGCAGTTGCCTACCTAATTGCTTCCATAGACAGAAGAGAATATGAAATTAATAGACCAAAAATCTAACTTACATTCTTTGGTAAGAGTATCAAAACCAAATAATGTGTAAATGTAAATCCTCTCTAAAAGCTAAATTGGCTTTCCTCACCCCAAAAAGAAGGCCTGCCAGGACCTTGAGACCATCACGTAACTGTGGGTGATGACACCAAGTACTCTTTGTTGAGTACTTACTCTGTCCTCAGTAGCGAGTCAGCCTTTGACTTCACAGCCATGAGGTACAGATATTACTATTCTCCTATTACAGAGGATGAGTTGAGGCTCAGAGAGGTTAATTTCCTTGCCAAAGAGCACAAACTACAAAAAAGTGACAGAGCCACGATTCACATTATTTGTTGCTGACTCCAAATCTGTGCTTTTTGTCTTCTCTAAATAGGGTGTGGCCACAGTGCTGAGGAGCCCTGCCCTGGTGGCTCTTGGCAAATGCTCCCTGGTGGCTGATAGGTAAGAGTGAAGGTAGCCAGATCCTAAAGGTACCCAGCTACTAGCAAGCATAGCCTAGTGGTTTTGGGTCACCAGTCCGTGGAGATACTAGGGGTCCTCAGACGTATGTGCCTTTCTTTACTCCATCAGCTGAACTAGCCGGCTGGCCTCCCTGGCAGCCAGGGTTTGTGGTAGCCAGCCGTGACCAGACTGCATTACCAGGGTCCGAGGTTTCCATCACTTTGCATTTGGTGTTTGGTCAGAGCCCCGAGCCAGCTCACCTTGTAGGGGACAAGAGAAGGAAAATTTGGAGAGCAGTAGCAAGTCTCCTTTTGAAATGAATGATGAAACTGTTTTTGTTGTGTCCTTTCTCAGACTAAGGAAATAAATTGCAGGACCTAATCAGAAGAGCATGTGAAACATTTAATACTTTCTAATCCCAGCTGCATCATTTATTAATCATTTTTAATGGAAGTATAAACTTTTTTTAATAAACAGTTGAGGCAGGCACCATGACTTGAAGGTGATTGCTGACCATTCTGTTGTAGATTTCTAACATCGTGGCTGTGTGAGCGCAGGGGAGCTAACACACGTGGTTCTCATTTTGAAGCCCCTCACTTCTCAGCAGGCAAATGACAAGGAAGAAGGATGTGAATTTTTTATTTTAACAACCGTGTGAACTGGAAACACATTTCATTTTTGTACAACTATAGCTGGATTATACCGAAACATGTTTGTAACAAGCAAGTTAGGTTTGTACAAATGAACAGGGATTTCTAACATACCTTCTATTATTTTTCTTATAGTCCGCAAGAGACGAGTTGAAGGAGACCAGCAGTAAGCCCGCCACAGTACATATAACCTTAGGAGGACTCCAAAAGGTCATCAAGGACTCATGCTGATGATACCAGATACAAAATTTTCCTGGGTAGAAGGGAAAAGACTGGAACTCTTTCTTCATTTTTTTTTAAAACTACATGTATATTTTTTTCTAGTTTAAGTTACCAGTTTCAAATTGTAAAACAGTAGGTGATATTTTATATTTTAAAGCATTATTTTTACTTTCTGCTAAAATCAATTTAAATTTATCTTAATTGAGAGGTTTATGATGGGTCTTGGTAAAATAAAATACAATTATAAGGAAGTTAGTCACTTATGTAGAATAATATGAACAATTTAAAGACCAGTCTTTTTAAAAAATAAAAATAAAAAAGGGATGTTGGCTGATGTCAGAATTGCTGTTGCACCTCTGAGGTACAAGGCACTCCAAAGCTTTCCTCATTCCAGGACATGGAGAGCTTTTCATTTTTTAGAATACATGAACTTGGCAAGAGTGTGCTTTTAGCTTCTCTCAGAAAAGCACAAGGACAGAATTTTTAAAACAGATGACTCAAAATCTGGTCATCCATTTAGAAGAGCGGATGTCTGGGAGAGAGAAAATGCATTCCAACTCACTGCCCTTGTCTGACGTGTCTTAGCAACACCTGAAGTTTTCAGAGTATAATGATGTCTCAACTCATTACAGGTTTTCACTTTAATAATGTGGACATTACTAGTTTTTTGTGCAAGCCCATAGTAAAAGCCTGTGAGTAGGAAAGCTGTTTTCTTTCCTGTAAAAGGCTGATAGCCAGCTTTCAGTTACATAGGGTAAAAGGAAAAAGAAAGCTGTTGTCGCACGCATGAAATCAAAGACAGTAAACGCAACGGTAATGAAGTCTGAGGAGCATGTGGAACAGCCATTTGAACTGATAGTTGCTGCAAAGTGAATTAGAAATAGGCAGGCGTGTAACTCACATGTAGTGAGATACTCCTGTGTGAATGCAGGATTCCATGAACGGTATTTAATTACCACTCTGTGGATTTTCCAGCCAGTAAGGAAAACTACTCTTCTTCCTAAATCCAAGTTTTATTATGTTTCCTTTCATCTTGTGCTTTTTTTCGTCTATACCATGTGAAAGTTATTTCTCATAACAAAAGTTTTCTTCCTGTTACTCCAAGTGTCAAAGTGAACCATTGAACAGTGTACTGTTTTGGGAAGACTGACTCCAGAACCACCAGCGCAACAGGATTTGGACCTGTGTCCTTGCCCTGTTTCGGGGCAGCCTCTGGGGCAGGAGACAGCAGAGGACACGGCAGCCTCTGGGGCAGAGGCGTGACAGCTACCGAGGGTGGGGGTGAGGGGGCGGTGAAAGGAATCTAGCAACCCTGGCCTTGGAAATTCAGGCCTGGCTGTATCATTTACAGGGAGATTTTTCTGAAGGAAAGAATCTCATATCAGAGTAGCAGAGAGGTTTGCTGTTAATTTTTTTTAATTTTTTTAATTGAATTACGAAATGTCTGCTCCTTCAGTTTAGAGTGGACAGTTTATCACAGTGAGCTAGACAGCTTCTTGTGTGCTGTGGTAATAAGCCTTCTCAAGTGGGTGTGTTTGTTTCTTTGAGTCAGTATTCAACATGTTAAAGGGGCCAAAGATTGACTTTGCACTATTTCCTTTCAGTTATAGGCTGCTGATTTTTTTTAAGTGAGCAAGTTTCTCTCTCTCTCTCCCTCTCTCTCCTTTTCATATACAACTTTGGAAATGTACTTGGTTTTAGAGACTGCACTGTTCCCACAGGGTGGGAAGCCAGCACGGAGCAGGTGTGTAAGGCTACCTTTACGCTTCGAGCAAGGCTGCCTGCATGCACTGTCCTGTCAGTCCGTACATTGATAAATATGTTATCTCGTCCTCCTGTAAGGTTTTTCCTTTCTTAAAATAGCTAGGTGAGACCTTCCCTAGAATTGCGGATCATACTCATGAGTAGTATCTTTATCACTTATTTTTTATCAAAGTATGAAGAAGTTGAGTGTTTTACTTATACCATTCCATTTCTGAGCTACAGTAGTTCATTACGTGATTGAAGAAAAAGACTTCTTCATAAATAACATTAAAAGTGAATGTTCATTGAACTGAATACAGAAAAATCTTTCAAGAATTGTAATTACAGGGGAGAAAACTGATGTTTACTTTGATCTTTAAAAATCTGGCACCTTTTAACCTTTCAGTAACTTCTGCATTGTTCTAAAATTTGTAATAGAGTTATGAAGTAGTCTTAACTTTTAAACCAAAGACATTATAAGACCTTAAATTTTGTAATTTCACTAATTTCAACTTCTCTGGTTATCTAGTCAAAGAACATTCTTTGAATTTTTAAATTGCTGTTTTCTAAAACCTTTTAACTTCTCATTTTAGAAAAATTTATATTCATACTTGTCCAAAGTTCTAATTTTTCTAGTATGTCCACATGAAATTATATGTATTTTTAAAATATTAATTACTAATGTTGATATTATTAAAATGGATTTTGGTGCTATATACTTGTAGCTAGTATATAGAAGTTCAAAGTACCGGAGAAATACATTTTCTAAGGGTGCCTGTCATTTAAAAGACCAAATAAACATTTGTGTTTTAAAAAATTAGCACATTGTTAGAGATTTCAAGGAGGACTATCTTGATTGTTAAATTGCAAATTCTTGTTATTTGAATGAAATAACCCACATATTTGCTTTATGCAATAGGTGCACTCTGGAAAAGTTACATGTAAATAGAATTTTGTAAATTGTTCTTCCATTGATAGTATCTCTTGTGTTTTCATTTAAAGCAGAATTCCTTGACATTTAAAAAAATTATAAAAGAAAAAATGTTTTGATAAAATGTTAGTCATGTTCTATTATAATATTTAACCATTGCTGCCATTAAAATAAGATGAAAAGATTCATGGGGCTTCATAAAATCTTTCATTTTTGGCTCTGTGTTTCCAGGGCTGCCTCACTCACTCCTTACAAAATCAGGAACCACCACTGCCTCCCAGCAGATCCGAAGAGCATGCTTTCTCTGGAGTCCATAGCAACTAACATTGTCTGCAAGTTCATATACTGCCCAACTCTGCTCCTCCTTACAGTGCTGCTTCACTTCTTTAAAAAAAAGTTTTTCCAGTTTTATTGAGATGTTATTGACATATGCCACGGTGTTAATTTAAGTTATGGAACACAATGACGTAGTATACAAATATAGAGACATGGTCACCACAATAAGTTTAGCTAACATCCATTACCTCACATTGTTTAAAACATTTTTTTCCTTGTGATAAGATTTTTTAAGCTCTGCTCTCTCAGCAACTTTCCAGCATACAACACAGTGTTGTTAGCTGCAGTCAGCACGTTGTTCATTATGGCCCCAGGACTTATTTATCTCATATCTGGGCATTTGTACCTTCTCACCCCCTTCACCCGTTCCCTCCATCCCCACCTCTGCCTCTGCCAGCCACGAGCCTGCCCTCTGTTTCTGTGAGTTCAGTCTTCTTAGATTCCACACATAAGTGAAATCACATGTTATTTATCTTTGTCTGACTTATTTTAATGTCTTCGAAGCCACTTCACTTCCACAAAAACTAGACACGTGGATGCGGCAGAGCAGCTCCCGTTGCTGCCCTCAGACAGGGCCCTTTTCAGACTTGTCTGCTGAGACGTGTCAGAAGGTGGCACACACGCGCGCACTTATGCGCACACACATCGCATACAGATGTTTGTGATTTCCAGTAGATGCCCACTTTCTAGTTTTTAGTCTGTTGGATGAATTATATTTGGTTTTAGTTATATTTAAAAGCTTGAAAATCACCTTGTTTCAATGCATCATTCTTTGTCACATCAAATAGGTATTTAAGTACATTTTTAATGCTAAAATATGCTCTAGATGCTTTATTTTTCAATTTCATAAATATAAAAGTGTTAAATTTTATATACTGATGTCTAAATATTACAAAATACTTTCAACCTGGTTCATAATAGTTCAGTGAAGTTTCTTTCAAAGGTATGTACTGTAGGCATTGAAAACTTACCACTTCATACTGGAATGAATTTCAATAAATTCTATCAAATATCCTGTAGACTTTGACTTTTTAAAAATTATTTTGGATGTTCTAAAGTTCATTCCTTACACACCTCTTCAAGGACAAGCTCATTAATTTCCCTGAATTATTCTATCCCACTCTATTGAGTTAAACATAAAATTGTCCATACCTGAACATTTTTACCCATAAAGATAGAATTTCATATGGTTCCATCCAGTACCGTTCATAAAATTGAACTGAGTTGACAGATGTGAAGAAGCAGGTCCTATGACAGAGCATCTGGGACCTGACTGGGATCAGTCCTGCTAATAAAGTGGAGAGTGTTCTTACAGTAGAGCAAAGGCATCTCTTTATCAGTCGCCTGTACCCACCAACCCAAAGAGAAGGTGAAATGTGTGATGGGTTTGAGGAAACTTTTAGGGATAAGTGTTGACTTACAATTTTCACAGTTCTGAAACTTAGGCAAATAAAGTTCCCCTTGGATCTTTAATGTTGGCTGGTCTTCTGAGGATGGCTGTTGGGTAGGTTCACTTCCAGGAAGCCCTGATGCCTGTTCCCTTTGGCAAGTTGGAGGCTCAGGCGCTGTCAGGTAACTTCAGCTCCTGCGAGTCTCAGTGTCTGTTGTGTCAGGAACTGTGGCCGTGGGGAGACAGTGCCCTTCATGTTCTTTTAGGTACCAATTAACAGAAGTGGCCAGCCACATAAGGCCCAAAGTTGCTAGACATCTTTTATCCTTCCAGTGTTAAGCTTTCCTGCATATCCACAAAGGTTGAGGGCCTAGAGATTCCAGCCTGATTCCCCCAGCCCAGTCCTGACTGCAGACGTAACAGAACCTATGTTCTGCTGTGAACATAGCAGGCCACCCTGTAAAGAGCAGCTGACCTGAGCAACCTCAGTGTCATGGAGGAGTCAGAAGACTCCATTGTTTGTCCCCTTCAATTTACAAGTCAGACAATTATAACGAAGGATTCCCCGCTCGATATACAACATGCCTAAAGATCCACTCTTCAGTCATATGGTGACTGAAGGAGACTAGATTTTGAGTGGTGAGTACACAATATAGTATACAGATGCTATATATGAAAGACATATACCTGAAATTTACATTAATCAGTCAATGTCAGCCCAATAGATTTAATTTTAAAAAATTTAGAGAGGGACTTCCAGTCAAGATGGCAGCATAGGCAAACATGGCTCACCTCTTCACACAACCACATCAAAGTTACAACTACAGTATAGGACAACCATCACTCAGAACCAGCAGAAATTAGTTGAATGGAAGTCTGACAACTATGGAATTAAAGAAACCACATCCATCCAGATGGGTAGGAGGGGTGCAGATGCAGAGTGGGCTGGTCCCACGTGGATGTGTGGCGGATAAAAATTTGGGAGGCATATCTCAGGAGCAAGGACTCCCAGCTGTACATCAAGGTTCCAGTGTGAGGAGATAAGTCTCAACAACTTCTGGCTGCAAAAACCAGTGGGGATTGAGTTGCTGGAAGAAACTTCTGGAGCCCCAAGCAGTTCCTCTTAACCCACACACAGACTCACCACTCAGACTTACTCCCTCTGAGCTCCACCACCAGGGTAGCAGCTTGAAAGGCACCAGTGGCATACTGGGAGAAACTGATGTGTCTGGTATCAAGGCAACAGGAGGCCATTGGCCCCTTTCTAATCCCTCCCCCAGCAGAGCCACAGAACTGGCAAGCTGGTGCCATATCTGAGACTCCATCAACCTGGCTAACACTGTTTGACCCACCTTGGAGATTCCCCAGAGACTGTCCCACCCAACTACTGGCCCACCCAAGCTCCTTTTCCATAAACCGCTGGTCTTGGCTCTTACTGCACAACTTCCGAAATCCTCTCAAGCAACAGCTGGCTTCAGCGAGCCTCAGGTCTGAAACTAGCAGCAGCCAGCCAAGATTCACAGCTTGGCTTCACCTGGGAATCTCCAAGCCCAGCACAAGTAGCACCCATCTCAGATGGCTCTATAGCTCAGGCAGGGTGGCCCCAGGCAAAACACAGGTGGGAGCTGACCTTGGCCTACATCCAGGTAACAACCATTGCCAGTGTACCCAGTGGACAGCTACAGACCAGATTGGAGCACCACCACTCTGCCCCTCTCTACTCAGCTGATCCTCCGTGGAGGACAGAGGTTGGTGGCCAGTTATCACAGCCAGGCCTTGCAGCTGACTGGCCTGGGTGAATCCCTCCCATTGACCTGCCAACAGCAATCAAGGCTTAACTATAAGAGGAGAGTGTGCTCAGCACACCTCAAGTATCCAGCTTGGATGTGTCACTGGAACCTACAGGATACCTACTATTTTAGGCCACACAACCAAGACACAGAGTCAAAGCAGTTCCACCTAATACATAGAAGCAAACACAGGGAGGCTCCCAAAACGAGGAGACAAAGAAACATGGCCCAAATAAAAGAACACATCAAAACTCCAGAAAAAGAGCTAAACAAAATGGAGAGAAGCAATCTCTCAGATGCAGAGTTCAAAACACTGATTATAAAGATGCTCAAGGAACTTAGTGCGGACCTCAGCAGCATAAAAATGATCCAGTCAGAAACAAAGGATACACTAACTAATTGAAATAAAGAACAATATGCAGGGAAACAACAGTAAGGTGTATGAAGATGAGAATCAAATCAATGATTTGGAACATAAGGAAGCAAAAAACAACCAATCAAAAACAAAAATAAAAAATAAATAAAAAATGAGGATAGTATAAACAGCCTCTGGGACAACTTCAAGAGGTCCAACATTCCCATCATAGGGATGCCAGAAGGAGAACACAAAGAGCAACAAATTGGAAATCTATTTCAAAAAATAATGAAAGAAAAGTTCCCTAATTTGGCAAAGGACATAGACATACAAGTCCAGGAAGCATAGAGTCCCAAACAAGATGAATTTGAAGAGGTCCACTCCAAGACACATCATAATTAAAATGCCAAAGGTTAAAAATAAAAAGAGATTCAAAAGCAGCAAGGGAAGAGAAGTTAATTACCTAGAGGGGAGTTCCCATAAAACTGTCAGCTGATTTCTCAAAAGAAACTTTGCAGGCTAAAAGGGATTAGCAAGAAATATTTAAAGTCATGAAAAGCAGGGACCTATAGCCACGACTGCTTAGCAAACCTATCATTTAGAATCACAGGGCAGATAAAAGCTGTTTTATCAGACAAGAAAAACTAAAGGAGTTCATCATCACCAAAGCATTATTATATGAAATGTTAAAGGGACTTATTTAAGAAAAAAATCAAAACTATGAATAAAATAGCAATAAATACATATCTACCAACAATTGAATCTAAAAAACAAACTAAGCAAACAAGTACAACAGAGACAGAATCATGGATACAGAGAGTGTGTTGATGGTTGTCAGATGAGAGGGGCATGTGGGTGAATGGGTGAGCAGGTGAGGGGATTAAGAAGTACAAATAGAAGGGGGGTAGGATAGAGGATGGGAGGGGGGATGGCTGTTGTGGGGGGAGAATGGAGACAACTGTACTTGAACAATTAAAAAAAAGAAAAATAGTACAAATAGGTAGTTACAGAATAGCCATGGGGATGTAAAGTACAGCATAGGAAATGGAGTAGCCAAAGAACTCATACACATAACCCATGGACATGAACAATGGTGTGGGGATTGCCTGAGAGAGAGGGGTGCTGGGTGGAGGGGTGCAAAGTGGGAAAAATTAGGACAACTGTAGTGGCATAATCAATAAAATGTAATTTAATAAATAAAAACATGAAAAAATGGGAGCGGGAAAGCATAGCTGAACTTACAATTGTGCTAGTACCTCTCAGTGTTCTTGATGAGCCTCCAACTTGCCTTTTGGGGGCTAGTGCTAAAATTATTCTTAAAGTATAAAAGGGAGGGAAATATAATGTAAATCCAGGTTTTCTGCTATTTAGCAATAAAACCTTTTTTTAAACATTTTATTTATTTATCTTTAGAGGGGAAGGGAAGGAGAGAGGGAAAGAAACATCAATGTGTGGTTGCCTCTCATGCATCCCTTGCCGGGAACTGGCCTGCAACCCAGCCATGTGCCCTGACTGAGAATCTAACCGTGATCCTTTGGTTCACAGGCCTGCGCTCAATCCACTGAGCTACACCAGCCAGGGCACAATAAAACATTTTTAAAACATCTAATTAGTATTTTTAATTCTCAAAGGTAGAGAAATATAAATATTAAATCATGACGTATTATATGGTCAAGCCCAAACACCACTGATTTGAGGAAATTGACATCAGAGAAGTTGAGTAACTTGCCTGAGATATTACTGATTGTTTGTTCATTCAGTAAATACTTATGAGGCACTTATTATGTTCTAGCTACTGCACCAGTCACAAAGTTAGAAGTTAAATCTTGTGTTTTGTCTCCCACTGCTCTGTGCTGGCTGTTTATCTCAAGTAGGTATTTTGGGTGTCTTTTTCCATAAGGTCACTAATGTGCCTGCTCAGCATTGTGCATAGAAGATCCTGACTTCAAAATGACCTCAAAACCATCAAAAATGATTATTTTTCTTTACTTAGGAAGAAAAAGCTTTGGATAGCAGTCTTAATTTTTTTTAATAAAGAACTTATTTAATTATTTTTAGAGAGAGGGAAAAGGAAGAAGAAAGAGGGAGAGAAACACCAATGTGTGGTTGCCTCTCCCATGCCCCCTACTGGGGAGCTGGTCCACAACCCAGGCATGTGCCCTGACTGGAAATCTAACCGGCGACCCTTTGCTTCACAGGTCAGTACTCAATCCACTGAACTACACCAGCCAGGGACAGTCTTAATTTCTTTACACCTCAGTTTCCACATCTGTAAAATTAGAACAACAGCCCTGGCCCTTCACGTTGTCCTGAGGATTAGAGTTGGTAAGGTCTGCACAGCACCTAGCAAAGCACCCAGAGTCCAGTGAGCCCTCCTCTGCTGAATCTGCTTTTCGAAGGTCACAGGGCCATGTGGTCGATGGAAAGTTAGTGCCATACCAACAGAGACGATAGAGCACTGAAGAATCTGAACCCAGCTAGAAAGAGCAGGGAGGACATCCCAGAGGAGGTGATACCAGCCTTAAACCCAACCTCACCTCTGGGCCCCACCAGGGCACAGGGTGAGCCCGAATGGCAAGAAGGCACACAAAACTAAGACCCAGACCAGACAGGAAATGGATTTTCTAAAGTCACAGACTTGCTTCTGAACATTCTTTATTCACAACTGGGATTATCCAAAAGCAACTCAATTCATCACTTCAAACAAAACAAGTCATTTCATCATTATTTTAAAACAAACTGTTCAAAACAAGACAGACAATGAGTGTATGTTTCATGCTTCTGACATCCTCTTTCTCTTCTCCCCCTGCTTTCCTGTTTCTGGAGGGTTCATCTCCTGAAAAAACATGAGAGATAAGAGGTAAACTTCACTCTCAAACGTTTCTGGAAATTTTTTTGGAAGTGGTTCAGAGCTCACTGAGGAGGGCCCACCTTCACATAAGAACCACCCGCTGACAACCAGTGTGTGCAGACACTGTGTCTAGCAGGTTGGCAAAGGAAACCCGTGCTTCCCCTGGAGGTGGTCATGGCCAGAGGGACATTCCTTTTCACTGTGCTCACTAGGATTTCTGTCAGTATCTTGAAATACATCCCTCTGCTTCCTTAGTACTTTACTCTCTCTGTCTAAAATTCAGTATTTTAAAGCTTATTGATTTTTTTTAAACGACTGCTGATGTTTTATGTGCTCTTAAAGTTTTAAATATATATTTTTATGAATGAGTGAAAATGAATGCCTCCTTTATACAAATGACCAATTTAAAAATATATATTTATTTATTTTTAGAGAGAGGGGAAAGGAGAGAGGGAGAGAAACGCTGATGTGCAAGAGATGCATCAATCAGTTGCCTCTTGCACTGTCCTCGGCATGCTCCCGACTGGGGATCTAGCCCACAACCCAGGCATGTGCCCTGACTGGGAATTGAGCCAGCAACCTTTCTGTTTACAGGCCATCACTCAATTCACTGAGCCACAACAGCCAGGGCTAAAGAAAAAATATTTTAATAACATGAAAATGTAGACTGGTGCAACCACTGTGGAAAGCAGTACAGGGATACCTCAAAAAACTAAAAATGGATCTGCCTTTTGACCCAGTGATCCCTCTTCTGGGAATATATCCAAAGGAACCCAAAACACTAATTCGAAAGAACATAAGCACCTCTCTGTTCATTGCAGTGTTATTTATAATAACCAAGATATGGAAGCAGCCCAAGTGCCCATCAGTAGGTGAATGGGTAAAACAACTATGGGACATTTACATAATGGAATACTACTCTTGTAAAAAAGATGAAAATTTTACCCTTTGAGACAGCATGGATGGACATGAAGAACATTATATTAAGTGAAATAAGCCAGTCAGAGAGAGACAAATACCTTATGATTTCACTTTTATGTGGAATCTGATGAACAAACGACAAAAACAGAGACGGACTCATAGATGGAGAGAGGCTGACAGCTGTTGGAGGAGGGGTAGGTTAGGGGTGGAGGGGTTGGTTGAGCAAAAAGGAAACAGGACTCATGGACATGGACCACAGTGTGGTGATTGCTGAGGGGAGAGGGTATAAGGGGGCTAAATGGTAATGGAAAAAATACAATTAAAATATTTTTTTAGAAAACATGTAAATGAAATATGTCTCCACTACCATTACACCTAAACAATAAAGACGCCCAGTTACCATAGTGAACATGGTGGGCCCCTTGCTCTCCTCACTGAAATCTTTCTTATTCTCCAGAAGAGACCTGGTGTGTAAGGGCCCTGAGCCTTCCCCACAGGCCTTTTCATCTCCCTGGCACGCCCACCCTGGCCGGTGTGCCCTACAAGCTAACACTCTCCCACAGCCACCCGAGCACAAGACCAGGGCCGCTCCAGTCTTGCTACTGCTCTCATCTCACTAGGCTCAGTGACGTGCTCCCAGGCTCCGAGCTGCTCTTTAGAAGTTGGCTCCTGGTTACAGAGCAAACCCTTTGGAATTAAACAAATTTGCTTTTACCTCATCACTGGAGAGTTGCTTTGTTCTCAGTAATCCTTGAGCTGTTTCTTCCTCTGATCCCACGTCACTAACTGATGAATAGACTCTGCCTTGTTCCTCTGAAAGCGAAGCAACTACAGACGTGAGACTGACGGACCTTCCAAGATGAAGACTCTTTTATTACTGAATTTTTCTACTGCTGACTATTTTTACTTCCCACTGCACATTCTTCCTTGAGGAGTCAACAATTTTTTTAAAGTTTTGATGAGAATGTCTGTACAGGGGTTGGCAAAAGCAGGTAAGAACTCTGTGCCAAGGTGTGCTTTCGCATAGCAAGTGGACGACAGGATGTGTAAACAATGAAGGCCGACGGTACCTGCGTATACCGCGCCCCTGTGACAGCTTTTGGGTCAACGCAGCTGTTGGAGTAACCAAAGCCGGAACGTCTTCTTCCGAGCGAACAGCTGCAGACACACCTCTGCCCCCCCGCCCCCCACCCCACTCCCCAGCCATGTAACTTTCAGACAACGCTGAAATAACTCAGACTGGAGAGGTTTCCTTCTCAGATTGATCACTTTTAAACACCAAAGAGGCTTGAAGCACACATTTTTTTTCAAGCTACCAAGTTTAAATATTGAGTCCTTAATTTTACAACAAGGCAAACTGCCTCTGTTACATATTTTCCTCCATAAGGACAGAATTATTTCATTTTCTTTCTGTTGCCTTATTTTCCCACCTTAGCTTTACAGTGGGACAGTGGTCCTAACAAAAACAAACCAACAAAAAGACCCCCCTCCTGTGGCCCTGAATAGATAACAGCCAGTGAATAAGAAAGAGCCCAGCAGAGCAGGGGCAGGCCTGTGGCTCCCAGGCGCCATGTTACCTCCACACCTGACTCACCTCCGAGTTCCTCAAGGCACTGATTTTTAATGGCTTCATCAATTTCTTCCTCCTCCTCCTCATCATCATTATTGCTGTCATCATCATCATCATCATCATCATCATCATCATCATCATCATCATCGTCACTGCTGGACTCCTGGTTAGGGACCCTTGGCCCCTGCTGCTTCTGCTTCTCTGGAAGAGGGATTGTCCCCTGGTGAGTAGAAGCCCTCAAACGCTCTTCTTCTTTCTGTAAAGAAGCAAATAAATCACTGAACTTAAAAATGAACACCTTGTGTGCCCACTTCAACCTAATTCCACTCTATGCCCTCCGTCAGAACCGTTCTCTCCATGCCACACCTGTCACCATGCGGTGACTGCCGTGTTTCGTTCCAGGGCGTGAAGGCTGCCCCGCACTTGCCGTCTCGGCA
>PVKU01008792.1:0-69558 GCA_004027475.1 Anoura caudifer | reverse complement strand
AAATATTTTTCTATCAGCTCAGTCAGAAACATACCTGGTGAGGAAGGAAGGGATAAATAGGCAGTTTTTAAATTTCCATGCTACAGAAAATCTTGACTCTACATAGTTTTATCTGCCAGCTTATCTCTTATGATTTCAGGACTGTCATTTTACTGAAAGATTTCATAACAACTGAAGTGACATTTTTTCTCCCTCACTAAGTTTGTGGATGTTGATGTTCTCCCTCCAAAATAATTTTCTTAATTATAAGAGTAATACCAACTCATGTAGAAAATTGAAGCAATGCAGTAAAATGCTAAAAAGGAAATATAAATCTTCTGAAGTGTCACTAACCATAATAGTTTAATATTGGTTAATATTGTTAATATTTTTTGAGTAATACTCCAGACAGTTTTCTATGTAAGCACACCCACATGTACAGAAACACATGAATATAATCATGTTAAATAAGCACTTTTTGTAATCTATTTTAGTAACTTTGTGTAATAAAAATATTTCCATACAAATGACAACTAAGTAATTTCTTATCATTGTATTCTGTCAAAATAACCACAGGGCGA
This sequence comes from Anoura caudifer, assembly GCA_004027475.1. NCBI lineage: Eukaryota > Metazoa > Chordata > Mammalia > Chiroptera > Phyllostomidae > Anoura > Anoura caudifer. The sequence goes on along the minus strand of PVKU01008792.1, from coordinate 68,998 downwards.
AGAATTTTATGTTAGTTCCAATTTGTGAGCTCCACAATTTCTCTTTATCTAAAATTTATAATTATGAAATAAATACAATCCTAAAATTCTGGGCAAGGAATGCACAGATAATTTTTAAAAAATGCAAATGAATACAAAAACGGCTATGGTAATGAAAAGGGAACAAAGTATAAAATCATGTTCTGTGATTCATAGACATGACTGAGGTTGGCTGAGAAACAATTACATTTATAGACTTGATAAGTGAAAAGCCACAAGGAATAAAGATGGCATTTCTTGAGACCCTAACTTTACGTTGAATTCGGGAAGAATTCTCATGAAGACTTGCTGACATTCTAGCTATCGATATTACCTTTAATCAAAGGGCACTGCTCATATGTGCTGCAATTGGAAGTGACCTCAGATACTGCATTGGGCTTCTGAGACATACCTACATCGGACGCAGTTGCTACAGTTGTGAAGGGTAGTCTTGGAAATCAAACACTGGATCAAGTGGTATTATGTGCTTCCAACAAATAGAAAACTTGAGGCTATGAGGCTTGTAGTGCGAACCAAGGAATTCTGACACAAAGGGTTTTATTTTTTTGTACAGCTTTGTTTTTAATCTTCCTTCATTCTTTCATTTTACTGACTTACTCAAAAGTAAATTTATATTCAAGAAAGAGGAAACTTCTCTGAGCCTGTGTAGAATGTAGTTTCATTCAAAATGAAAATCTGATTAATAAATGGTCTTACCTACAATGGAGATAATCACAATCACAAAATCAAAAATGTTCCATCCTACAGTGAAGTAGTAGTGTCTGAGGGAGAACAGTTTCAGCACACATTCTCCAGTGAAAAGGATAATAAAAACCACATTTATCCAGTATAAGACATCAGTCATGTATTCACTTTGATTCTCATGTTCTACCATCATGGTTATCATGTTGAGGCAGATAAGAACCATAATGGTGATATCAAAAGCTTGGTTTGTTACTAGGTCAAATATACATCCTTGGAATTTGTTCTGCAAACAAACAACAATAATATGGAATGTAGAGTAAACTTGGAAAGTGGTGTCTACTAATATTAGTAAAAAAAATTTTAAGGTATCAGTCTCGAAAACATGCATAGATTATCCCTGGTTTGTGCTTTCTACAAGAAACATAATTATACATCAAAGTCAGAGTAAATGAAACCTTTTGTTGTCACCTTTCAGTTTATCAGACCGGTATTCAGTTAGACTTGTATACTAACATTGGCTTTTAAATTTATCCACCATAGTATGTTATATTTAATCAGAGGTACAATTATTTTGCTATTCTACAGGCCATTGTAGCAGTAAGTTGTGTGGCTAAAAGCAAAGGCATATATAATTATTTCTTATTTTTCTAGAAAAATATAAAAATAAGAAGGGATATTAAGAATTGCCCTAGCTGGTGTGGCTCATTGGATTGAGCGCTGGCCTGCTAACCAAAGGGTCATCAGTTCGATTCCTGGTTGTAGACAAGGTCCCCACTGGGGGGCTTGAGAGAGGCAACCACACATTGATGTTTTTCTCCCTCTCTTTCTCCCTCTCTTCCACTCTCTTTAAAAGCAAATAATAAAATCTTGAAAAAAAAAAGAATCAATACAGTGTTCAAAATACATGTATTAACTTTTATAAGGGCTTTTGTTCAAAATATTAGACATTTTTTCAAAAATTTTTCAAAATTAATTCAAAATATTCATGTTTAAGAAATAGTTATATGTTAAACATGAATTAAAAACAATTTGAAAATTTACATTATATATATTAAATTCCTTATACATTATATATGTGTGTATATTACCCCTGGCCGAGGTATTGGTTTTTGTGGTTTCTTAGATCCCAGCTTTTTCATTGCATTGTAATATTTCTTCTGTTCTTCAGTCATAAAGATGTCTTGACCTCCAAGGTAAAAAAAAAAAATGAAATCTAGTTAAAACCAGAATCATTGTCTAGATCTCTCCTCAAGTTACGAAGATAAGTTGATAATGTGCTAATATAGAAGTGAAATACATTTTATTATGTGCAATGTAGCTATACATAAAGCCTGTTTAAAGGGTTACGTATGAGTAAGCACATGATTTTCCATACTTAATGTAATGTGTATATATAAAGCATATGCTTTACATATAATAATTATTGGCTCAATTTCTTTTGGTGAAGTAACCTGTGTTATGTTAAAATATGTGCTGGTATCTCATTTCATCTGCTATTTGTGTTGCCATGTATTTTATTGCTAAATAATGAACATATTAGAAAGGGTTTAAGAAATAAAATTATTGAATATATTTTTATTGATTTGGCTAATATTTTGGACTCTTATGAAGACTAGGGACCAAAAAAAGAGTAGTAAAAATAGTACTAGATTTATATTTATTTATATTTATTTTAAAATCCTATATTCCTTTAGCAGAGAAAAATATACAATAAATATATAACGTGTCTTTGTGTGTATTTCAAGAAACTTTAGCTATCTCTTTAATTCCACATAAAGGAATTTCAAATTAAACAATTTTAGGAGTGTCAACATAATGCATAATAGAGTTCTATATATTGAGGAAATTACTACTAGTCCAGGGTCCCTGACCTAAGGGACTTTCAAATTGAATACACAACCAGATTCAATAGTAAGAAACAAACAAACAATAAACCCCCCTAACATCTATATAACGTTTTTGATACTTTTCATATTGTAAAAGCCTAAATGTCATAAAGTGGGCCCAGAAGCTTTGCCTGTTTTTTAGGGTCTGCTAATTTCTTAAAATTATTTGTAATGTTTACATATACATGCACGTTCTACATTGATCTTCAATATCAGCTTTTTAGTTATGGAATACATTAGTATACTCCATGTAATTAGGAGCTTATTTGGGGGGATCTCATTCTGAATACCTTACTTGGAGTTGAAGATGATCTGATTATTACTTCTCTTTAGTTTTCCTGGATTAGGTAATATTCAGTTTCCTAGTGTATTGTACTTGTCAAATGTCTGTATATTGTCAAATGCCTATAATAACCAGACTCTCCTTTCTGCCTTACAGTGTTTTAATTCACCTTTCCTCTATTTGATATGCAGTCTTTATGTAATTTTGGTATTTATTGATAGGCATGAGAAAGAGCCTTCATATCAATGTCAAGAGAAGTTCAGATCCTTTATTGTTTACTGATGGGGGCTCAGTATCATAGCATGTCAAGGATTTCCCAGGAAAAGCTAGGAAACACCAGGGAGAGAATTCTGAATCAGAGGTAAAAGTCGAAGTACAGAGTTTACCTTCCCTTGCTGATACATACCCTGGCTGTCAACATAATGGAGGGGGGGATAAAACTAAGAGGAGAATACAGAATGTTCCAATAGTTGAAACAAATCTCAGGGGCATGCCTCACTAGCAATCCTCAACAAATCTTAATTTCCATTGCATGTATCATTTCTTCTGCTCTAATACAAACTCCTTGAGCTCAGGAGCCATGTTTATGCTGTACTTCCTCAAGCACCAGCCCAAGACATGGCACACAGACCAGTGGCTCTCCACAGAATGAAATAACTACTTGTAAAATGTGTTTTGATACAAAATTAGTGTGATTTTTCTTAATTAATCAATCCTCTACAGAAACACTGAAAAAACCTGATTAGTTGTTATGTTGCTTAAAAATAGTTATGACTTAGAAGATTATTTTCTCTGCAGGGATAAATGAGGTTAAACATATCTGTAACTGTATGTTGGCTAGTCATTTAAACAAATAAATGAAGTTCTAATGAAGATAATTACTAATTGATATAAAATTAAATTTCACATTATATTTTTGGGAAAATAGTTGTTCCTATTTTTCAGTGCAATGGAAGAAACTTAAAACACTTATCTTTTTTTTCTGTTGGTTGAAATTATCTATGATGACACCAATGAACAAGTTCAGAGTGAAGAAGGACCCAAAGATGATAAAAATGACAAAATAAATATACATGTAGAGGTTGTATTCATATAGGGGTTGCTTGTCTACCTATAAAATTAACAAAAGTTAGCAGTATGTTGATAGTAACATTCATCATTTTCTTTTTCACATGGTTTCACAAAGTAATGCAAACAGTGTGGTATGCTAGGTGAACTTGGCTTTGTAGAAGTCATAATGTTATTGGAGTTCAACATAATCTTAAAAATTTTTCAACATTAAATATTTATTACATGCTTCCTATATACATGAACATAATCTGTAAGTCATTGGTAGAAAAATTTGGTAACAAAATGACCTAAAATATCTTTTTATTTCCAGAAAAAATGTATAGAAAAGATGATACCATATTTATATATATATATTTTAAATTGGATTACAGAAATGTCTTCACTGGATTTAACTTTCTTGGTGAGGAACTTATTTCACATAAACACTTCAATGGCACTTTAAAATAGAAAAATAAAAACTATGAATAAAATATGTTATTTCATTTTAATTTTAGCTAACTAATATTTACTGAACACTTAATTATCTCCAGGATAAGTACTCTACTTGCATTTTCTTGTGGGATCCTCAGAACAATCCCATGAGTTAGGCATTGAATTATTTTTCTGTATACAGTCAATAAACAGGTCCAAAAAGGTAAAGTAATTCACTTACATGCAGTTTCACACCTTGTATGATAGGGCAGAGCATGAATTTGAGTCAAGGGCTTTCTCTGAATGCTGCACACCCAATCACCATACTACTAGGTGGAAGTTTTTCAGCTTATGTGTTCATACCAAGGACACCTTGGGCGTACTGTTTGAAAATGGCCAAATTAAACTAAGGAGTTTTTAAACTATAGATTTTAGTTTTATGTTGACCAATACTTACATTAACAGAATCAACAGCTGCATACATAATATCCATCCATCCCTTAAATGTTGCCTGTAAATATAACATTTATAGAATCTGAATATGAAGCTCATACTCTAAAGCAGCCACACTTTAGTCCATTTAATGCTACATTTATTAAGTAATATCAAATCATTAAGTTTTCCTATATTTCAAAATACCACTTTAATATAAAGGTACTACGTCAAGCAAAAGAGGAAAAGGACACATTCTCCAGTCACATTCTAAATCTTAATCCTTGTTAGTTATTTCTAGGTTATAATGCCTGAAAATTTTGCACATGGACTTTTTAAAAAAGATTTTATTTATTTATTTATTTATTTATTTATTTATTTATTTATTTATTTTTAGAGAGGGGAAGGGAGGGAGAAAGAGAGGGGGAGAAACATCAATATGTGATTGTCTCTTGCACACCCCCTACCGGGAACCTGGCCCACAACCCAGGCATGTGCCCTGACTGGGAATTGAACTGGTGACCCTTTTGTTTGCAGGCTGGCACTCAATCTACTGAGCCACATCAACCAGGGTGCACATGAACTTTTAATTTTTCCAGAGCTAGAGGAGAATTTTATGAAAAAGGCAAGGAACAACTTATCTCTATTTCTTAAGGGTTCTCTGTGCTAGTAAGAAGTCCCTCTCATTCCCATGTAGTATAAAACTGGAAGTAAAAAAAATGACTATTCATTTTTGGAGCAATATTCAGATGGTGCAATGGTGAGGGGCCAAAGGATACCAACAAGTTAATTTTAAATTAATAACTCTTGAATGCAAAAGAACCTATGATTTCTTACTGATTTTTGTAAGCAAACATTCTAATCAGCATCAAATCTCATTTTAAAGTCACAAAGTACTTTACCTTTAATTTCTAGTTAATAGATTACTTAAAATAATGACTTCTCTCAGTGTCCACTAAAATATCAAGCACTCATGAAAGGGGTCACTTACAACTTGAAGCAAGGAAAGGTAACCGAGTCCAACATTATCAAAGTTCACCTTCAGGTTTTTCCATCGCACATTTTTACTATCATTCATCAGTGCAACACACTCGGAATAGTTTTGAACTTGACTTGTAGGAAACCGTAACCCATTTGTCATGTTAACACACTCATAGAACTTGCCCGCAAACAAATTCACTCCCATGATGCTAAATATTAGCCAGAATATAAGGCACACAAGTAGCACATTCATGATGGAAGGAATTGCACCTATGAGCGCGTTCACGACCACCTAGTGTTCAAAGAAAGAAAAGAGCAATTAGGATCCATAAAAATGTTAAATGGGCAACATTAATGAAACACAAGGCAGAATTAAAGAAGTTAGAAAGGTCACCTTTAAATGTTTAATACATCAGATCAAGCAATCAATATATGTTAATTGAACGCCTACTATATGCTCAGCAGTATGCCAAGCAAAACCAGAGGCAGGAACACTCTGATCAACATTTTTACAAAAACACATGATGAACACACAGTGAAACTATGAACGACAATACAAAACAAAATGACAAAGATGCTATGAAAGCTTAAATAAATGAAAAAGATACATAAAAATAATAAACCAAAACCTGATATATGTAAGGTGAACTCGTAAAATCTGCATACTCTAGAAAAAAAAGAAATTTATCAATGTAAATCATAAAAAAAAAAACAAATAAAATGTCCATTTAAAGGTTCATAGTCCCAGAATTAGCAGTGCTAACATTTTTGCACAGAGAAAAACCACTGGTGAGTACATGCTGGTTAAGATTAAGAATCATTTAGTGGCATGACCCATTAGGTTTAACTGATTCTGCTAGTTGTTTGATATGTGCATTCAGTTAAGACCTTGGGACCTTTGTATCCTCATCTGCAAAATGAGAGCAACCTTTTCAAATGTATTATTCTACCCCTCCCCCCAAAAAAAATACTGTATTCAGGTCTTTGGCTCAGTAGAGATAGTGCTGGCCTCAGTTAAAATGAAAACTAAGTATGGATTATCTTTAATACTTTATTTCTACTTTTAAGCATTTCAATTGCTAATGATCACCAGCACCTCTTGCTACTCCCAATGATCCTGCATGGTGACTATTGTAGCATTTATCATTCTCTAGATTTTCTTAATTACCCCATACTTCAAAACCTGCTTGTCTTCCAACACTTCAGTTCTAGTCCTAACGTGAGTGCAAATGTGTGAAAGACCGATTTGTTAAGTAACTAATTTGTTAAGCATCAGGCTCCCACATTTTTTGCAATATATAAAGCAAGCTCTTAAGACATTTCGAAATGGTGAAACATTAAGGGCTTCTGATTGCTTTTAAGATTGTCTAGAGCAGGGGTTGGCAAACATTTTCCCAAGTAGTTTTAGGCTTTGAGGGTTATATGATCTTAGTTGCAGCTGTTCATTCATTTCTGCCACTGTAGCAAAAGTGTGCATAAATGGGCATGGCTGAAATCCAATAGAACTTCCTTTACAACCGTGGGTTTTGGTGTGTTGACCCTTTGTCTAGAATGATAGTTATTACCCTGTAGAGGTCCATGAGGGTGTGACATTCTATTAAAAATATTATGGGTATGCTTTCTTTATGGAGAGATGGTTCATATTTTCATGAGATTCTTACAGTGTGCATAACACGAAAAGGGTTAGGAAGAACAGGATTAAAGGATAAAGATCAAAGAGGCCAACTCTTTGGCAAGCCATTTTTTCATCTCATTTCTTGCTAACATCCCCACTATGCTTATCAGCTAGGTACACTGATCCTTCTAGACATTGTTCAAGTGCACCTTGCATGCTCACCTCTGTGCTTCTCTACCAGGTAGCATCTCTGCCCGGAATGCAAACGGCCTGTGCTTTGGGGCTCACTCTCTCTGCCATGGCTCCCATCTCACCTCCTTGTAAAGCCTTCCCAGACGTCCTCAGGTAACAACACCCATCTCTATGTTCCTGTGGTACTCTGTGCTTACTGTTTTATAGCAGATGTCACATAATAACTACTGTTCCCCTGTCTGTCTCTCCATGACCATTGTCCCTACTCAGTCTTGGGGCACTGAGTTCTATTCACCATGGTATCTTTTCTGGCATGGCGGTTGACGCACATTTGGTGTTTAAATGTTTGCTAAAAGAATGTGAGCAGGGGGACAGGTACATATTGTTCTGATAAGAAGCCATTGCCTTGTGAAAATCAATAAGCTCAAGAGTCTCCTGACTCAAGGGAAGCTAACTACAAAATGCCTCAAATCATTGTTTAATTTATTTTTCAAAATGACCCACAGTGTGAAGAAATATCTCCTTTTTGCATGGTTAATAAATGTAACTAAATAGTCATGTTTTCCCTTCCAAATATATTTATATTAAAATATTCTCCTCTATTCTACACAGAGAACAAAGCAAATGGTAAAATAATCGACTGGCTTAATCACCGAGGGAAGGAATTTTGTAGGGGAATGTATATTATTTGTTCCTAATGTGGAGTATAGTGTCTTCTTGAGTTTAGGGGTCAGTCTTAAGTTGTGGATAGACTATAACATTCTACTAATGCTCAAAAAATGAAGGTAATGTCAATGAATTCCAATACCATCTTTCTGTATAAAATGGAACATGTAATTTTCCAATTCTTAGATGATAAAAAGTATTGGAATTTTATTTATGAATTTTTTGTATAATCGTGACCTCTCATATATGTGGATCCATCATACACTGGCTTCATTAAGCAGTAGAGGTGACAGTCATAATTATGTTAGCAGGAATAATAATGAAGATCTCTTAGATGAACAGATCTCTAATATTCACCCGAGGCTTCAGATTTCTGAGCCTTGTCCCAGAGTTTATGATTCAGTAGGTCTGGGGTGGGGCCTGGGAATTTGTATTTTCTAATCAACTCTCAGATGATGCTGATAGCTGGTCAGTAGGGCACATTTAGAGAAGCAGTGATAGGCTAATCTGCATATTAAATTGTTTAGGAACTATAGGTAGGGAGAAAGTCAGATAAACAAAGTAAAATGCAATATAACAAGGATTATAGGTGTCTGAATGCAGAGAAAAGATGCCTAATTACACTTGGTGGTAGACAGACAAGGCAAATTTTAACTGAAGCTTAAAGGAATGGGCAGGTGTTTATCTCCTACGTTGATGAATAAAGGCTGCAACAGGACAGGGAGAGGCATTCTGGCCTAGAGAACAGAGACATGAGGAAACTGGGATAAATCATGGAAAGAAGAAATCTGAGGAGAGCAGCAACAGGTGAGGAAATAGACTAAGAAGAGAAAATAAGGTCATTGTCCTCCATGTAGTTTAGGAAGGGCTTGCTGGTTTAACAGCCCTTACCACTAGGCTGCTGGTAGTATGTACCTCACCTTGTTTGTCCTTGCAAAATCTCTTCTCCAGCACTACCCAGCCTAGTGCAAATTTTGAAAATGCTCAGAACTTTAGTTTTCTCAGGTGTAGTTTGGAGATAATGCCACTTTTGTTGAAACAGTTGTTTTAAGGATAAAATTAAAAGCAATGGCTGATGCTACTTCACTTCCTTTATTTTTCTTATGTCCCCATACCCAGGATTGTTCCTTAAAAATATTATTTGAGCACCTGATACAGGGAAGTCCTTGATGATTTGTATATGACAGGTGTTGGCAGGAGTAACAGTATCCTCTTCCCTTGAATTTCCTGGCATACGGAAGATTTTCATTTAAGAAGGGAAGAGTTATTTATTTGGATCTTTGCCTCACAATATTTGACTCACTCTCTGTTACACAATATGCACTGAAATACTGTGTGATGTGCATGCACACACACTTATATACACAGTCTGTTCATTGTATGTATGTATGTGCAAATAGAAACAGTCCATATTTCTACATCTCCATTTTTTCTTCTCTTAACACTCCATTTAAAAATAAGCATATTATGTTAGGAAGTTTAGTATTTCCTTACCCTCATTCCTTCAAATCTAGATAAAGCTCTCAGAGGTCTTAAAGCCCTGAGGGTCCGAAGGGACTTGATGGCGCTAAGGTCTGAGTACTCAAGAAGGTTTGCAACTAAGGTAACCAAAGAAACCTATAGAAAAAAAAATTGTCATTAATTATTTCAGTGACATAATAAAGCATAAGGAGGAAAAGTCAGTTTCAAAGATCACTAAGAGCAACTCAGCAAGAACAGTATGATTTTATATATCAAGTCACCTTGTCATTGCCTAAAAACATGGGTAAGATGGATGCTTTTGTAAGAAAATGGGTTTAAAGGAATGTTAACCAAAATAAAATGAAGTAACAGAAGGGAAACACATTATTTCTTATATCTGAATAAAAATCACATGTACCTTTCACACTTTGGTAGTCAATGGTTACGTACTTGCATATTAATTCTGAACATTTAGTTAGAGCAACTATCAAAATTTCTATTGAAATCAAACCTAGGGCATAACAAAGGGAGGGATTCTAAATCTAAGTCATAAGAGTATGTGGAATTAACTCAACTGAATCTAAGCTTTAGTATAAACTGTATTCAAAAGCAATTTGAAAACTCCTAATTTCATGATAGGGTATTATGATATTGAATGTAATAGGTGCAAATTACTGAAAAAACTACTGCATAGCCTGGAACTGAGAATATATATACATATATACATCTATTTATCTATCTGTGCATACATGTATGTATATGATGAGTAATGCTTAAATAAGTTTCAAATAATCAAAAAACCTTTAGAAATCACACAATTCCATCTTCTGAATATCCAATCAGATTAGTGGTTCTGGAAATTCAATATGCACCAGAATCACCTGGAGGGCTCGATACAAGAGTTTGCCAGGTCTCAGCACCAGAGTTTCTGATGAGTAGATATTGGGTGAGTCCTGAGAATTGCATCCATAATAAGGTCCCACCTTTGTGTGCCAATAATGTTGGTTCAAGGATCATAGTTTGAGAACTACACTAGATATGTTACTCAATTTTTGAGAAATAAAAAATATTTCAGCTCCTCCCTCAAATCTGCATCCCTAGATTTGCATCTCCACCAGCAAGAATATTGTGTGCAACTTTTCTCTGTGTCACACATAAAAACATTTTACACTGAACATATATGTAATATATATTTACATATATAAATATTTGGACACCATTTTTCAAAATATTAAATAATATTTCAAATTGAAGCTATATACCTTCCTCAGTTACATATCCCCAAATACTGAAAATTGTTACATATCCCTAAATATTGAGAATTGCCACTTCATATTTTCAAATACAAAACAAAATAATTTGTTATTAAATACCATAAAGTCTTCTTAATTTAAAATAAATTCAATTTAACTTGTAAACTTTTATTTCCTAAGCTGAGTGATGAAAATAATTATGTTTATAATAATATTTTTAGGGTTTTTGACTATCTTAAATCTTTTATAATAACTTTTAAAAGATCCAACATATTTATAAGAGAAGAGAAATAACCTATATTCCTTCTATTATTTCTTATTTTGGTTAGCCTTTCTTTAAAACTATTATATTAAAGAAGCCTCTACCTTGCCATTTATTTTTATAGCTAGTAACAAGGTAAAACATACATAAAAGGTGAGTCTAAAAACAATATAAAATCAGTAATGTAAGTTATCAAAAATTAGATTTTTTTTCATACAGAAAGCCCAAGAGAACACATGAGGTGTAATGTATACCTTTGGAAATTTTTTTTCTGCACATCACCTATACAGAAAACAAAGAATGTTATTGCTAATAATATTTTATATATTGAGCTGTTAAAAAGGAAAGAGTTATGGAGCTTTAGATAACAGTTGAGAAACTCAACTTTTGAGTAGGTATGATTAGTTTTGGCTAAATTTTGTAATTTTTGCTGTTTACAGCCATGCTTACTTATAATTTTGATATCTACAAATAATGCTGTATTAATTTACCTTTTCTGAAAAGTTTGATAACGCAAACTCTTGGTTAAATGTTAGAGCACTTGCCCTCACTAGTGTAGCTCAGTGGATTGAGTGCGGGCCTGTGAACCAAAGGATTGCGGTTCGATTCCCAGTCAGGGCACATGCCTGGGTTGCAGGCCAGTTCCCGGCAAGTGACGCATGAAAGGCAACCATGCATTGATATTTCTCTCCCTCTCTGCCTCTCTCCTTCCCTTCCCCTCTAAAGATAAATAAATAAAATGTTTAAAAAAAAATGTTAGAGCACTTGTCAGTACTATAAAAATTTGCATATTGCCCTCTAATTCCAGACATCAGATGGAAAAACAACTCTAAAAACTATTCCTAGTTATAGGATGTTCCTTCTCTAATCACAAAGATCAGGATTTGAAAAATTGAGGAGAATTAGTAAAAGGTAGGAGGACATCATTTATTCTGAGAAAAACAATACTGTGAGATTGAGGTCATAAATTAAGAAAGGCTTTTAAAAATAATACAAACTATCACATATAAATACATTGTATATATTATTAAAATATAACATTAGAATATAAAAGAAAATAATTAGAGTACGCTAAATAAGAATGAATTGCAATAATGGGTATTGTACTATTAATTTTTATTTGAGATATCTTGATTTCACAAGCTGTTTTAGGATCTGTTTCCTGACTATTTCAAGAAGATGACTAAACAATATTTTTGCTTTGTTAAAAATAAATCATAAACTGAAGCATTCTTATATATTTTCTATCATCTAAGTAATAGACAGTTTTATGAGTTTATTATTTGAAATTATTAATGCCAATTTCTCTGCTCCACTGCTATTCTTAAATTGGTTTGAATGGATAAGGGCTGTGACTAATTGTGGTTTTCCTTATCATTGTGACTGAGGTAGATATTATGAAATTCTATGCCTTTTCTTCTCCCTAACAGAGTTGTATGCTTGAGTACTACCATTTTTACATAACTTTCAACTAACATGCAAGGCAAGTGCATACACCTATCACCTTATTTTCTAATTTTATATGGTAGAAAAATCAATATTTTATCTTTTTTATCTGTGTCCCTGTCCTTTTCCATTCCTACCTCCCACCTTCTAGTTTGACATTTTGTTCATATTTCTAAAAGGAATGATATCCAAATCATGTGTGTGTGTGTGTGTGTGTGTTTAAAAATCGCATCTTCTCTGATTGAAGAAAACACAGGCAAGAATAAATTATACCTTATAATGGTACAGAAAAGAATTTGTATTTGTTGAAAAGTATCTCTTTTAATATTTCTCACAGATATATTTCTACTGGCTATATTAATATTTCCAAAAAATATAAACCCAAAGCCTGAAAGTACACGTTAACCAAAATTAAAATATAATATACAGCATTAGTGAAGGCTTTGCAGAACTTTTAATCATAAGAAGAAATCCTCCTTTAAATTTCAAAGTACCTACATCAACAATTAAGAAGTCCAGCCAACACCAGGCATTGGTGAAATACGTTTTATAACCATAAGCTACCCATTTCAGAAGCATTTCCAAAATGAAGATGTAAGTGAATATCTTGTCAGCATACTCCAGAATAGTCTTAATGGTCTTTTTCTTTTCAATATATATGTCTTCAAAAGCCTGCAGAAATAATCAAATTTCATTTCATTTACAACTGAAAGTGTGTGATGCATAACAAAAACAGGAAATAAAATTTTTATGAAAAAATCACTGATATATAATGCTATTATGGGCCAGCTGACTTTCTTCTGGTTTCTTCCTACTGTTTAACACCCAGCTCTAGATTTCTCACCACCAGTGCATGCCACTGGTCACCGGAGGTCATGAGGAAGAGGGCAAAAGAATGCAATTATTTATAAGAGTCTAAAAGAACCAGATCTTTTGGTGTATGGAGGGATTTCCATCTCATCTCACTCCCATCTTAATCCTCTTCAAATTGGATAAGACCCAATTTAAAACCGGATCCCAGGATCAGCCACTCTGATGTACCTTCCTCACCCTGCGCTCCCTTGCACACCCAGCGGCAGGGTGTGGAGCTTCTCCCTCGGGCCTTACGTGCTTGTACATCCTCAAGGAACGCAGCGGGAGGCAGAGAAAGGGTTGCTGAATGAACACACGCAGTGGCTTAGTAGGCTATGGAACAGAGAGGATGGTTTCTTTCTTCGAATTTGGCACAGTATGTTATCATTCATTAAAAGTTTAAGCTCTACGAATCACGCTTATACTCCTTCCATGAATGTGGCACCGTTAACAGTCCCGAAGTGATAGACAATGATACTGTGGTTGCACTCACAAGTTTCTTGGGAAATAATTTGAATAGACTTAAAGAACTGGGCTCACTGAAGACACCGGAAATGACTGTTGGCCCAAACAAGTATAAAGTATTAGAATTTTCTCTTTCAAGTTTGAACAATATTGATCATGTTGGGTAAAATGAAAGCAAAAGGGCCCACGTCCTTAGTGGTCAACATTGTGCTATTTGTCCATAGCCACAGCCTTGTGCCCTTCTTATTCTTATTCCAAATTCTTTTATCAATCCCTTAAAAATGATCCTTAGCACTTTTTGCAAGCTGTTGATGTGAATATTGAAGAAAACAGAGAAAATGGGCACATTTACTATGACACTGAAAGAAGGTTCCAGCAGCTGGCAGAGGTTCTGAAAGTCAATGGCATTAAAGTGCAAGGGGAGGCTTCCAGCCCTCAGCATTTTCCTGACCCCTCCACCAGGCTGCGGAGGAGTCAGGCCAGCTACCCAGACAGAAGCTGTGGCAGAAGGTAAGGACGGGCTTGAGCACGGAGAAAGAGAGCGCCGTTCCTGGACTTGCGGTGCGGAGCAGGGCAAGTAGATGCTGAAAGCTCCACACTTGGCCTGAGTACCCCTTGCTCTGACGAGTCACAGAGCCCGAAACAGGAGTCAGCCTGCAGGGCTCCTAGCTTCTGGGACTAACTTTGTGGCCGTGGGAGCGAGGGGGCAAGGAGGTCATTGTATTAGCTCTATCTGATTTCGGGTGTAGGCATCACTATTACTCATTTCAGTTGCCATTTATTCATCTATTTGGTGAGTGCTCTTCTTTCTGAGGAGCCACGACATAGTAAAAAGATACAGTGGCTTTGACTTTAGACCTTAGTTAAGTTATGGCTCTGTCTTTTACTGGCTTTGAGACATAAAGTAATTTTAAAAATTCTACCTAGCTTCCTTATTGGTAAAATAAGCAAAATACTGTAATCTCACAGGATCATTTGAAAATTAAAGGAGAACACTTATATAAAGATCTTGATATACAATAAAAATGTACTAAATTACAGCTATCATCTTTTATTTATTTAATAGGTAGATTTAAAATGTAGCTCAAGTGGCAAATTCCCTGAGTACAAACACCAGCTTCTTGAAACAGCTTTCCCTTTTCTTCCTCATGTGATTCATTTTAATTTCAGTATCGAGAGGGCCCCTTCCCAAAAATGTTATCTTCATTTTTAGGCATTTTGAATAAGGCATTAATTACTCTAAGCTTTTCTTTAATTTTTTTGTAATTTCCTTTCTGAGTTTTAAGTCATGTATGTGACTCAGCATGAGATAAACTTCCTTAGTTATTAGGAATAAAAGATAGTGTGGACAAGATTCTGTCAAGAGTCCTACTTGTATTCCATCAGATAAGTGAAGAAGCATTTTCTCACTCATCTTCTGTTTCTGAGAAAAGAGAATTGATAGGAGAGGCAATCTACGGGGGGCCCTGAACATCCCTGCATGTTCTTTATGGGTATGCCAAAAATACAAGGCCCTGACTACTCTTAATTCAGGCCATGTCTTGGGGTTGTTTTTGCAACAAGCAACTTTGGGACACGAGATAGGGTCACCCTCTGGGACAAAGAGCAAGGTGGTTTACTGCTTGCTACAACAGGGTGGGTTCCCTAAGCTCAGTGCTCCTCTGTTGTGATGCTAACCCACTCTTTAAATGCACATTTTGCTCCATGCTATGGTCCGATGGGATTTGGAGACAAGGTGAACTAACATAAACATGTTGAAGTTTGTGCGGCTTTCTATGCCATGAGTAACAAAGCCCTTTGCCTCTGACTTGAAAGTCATATATCTTCCACCAGCATCCGTGAATCAGTAGCAGGCTAACTTGCTATAAATAGAGTAAGATCAAATCCCAGATCCATGAAGACTATCTATGAGGCAATTTATAAAGTTCTTGAAAATTCTGTTTTTAATATAGTGGTATTTCCAGCGGTATCTCTCGCTGGCACTGGGCTTCTAGTGGCTCATCACTCTTAGTGTCAGTGGGAAAGAAAAACAAATTAAGAAGAGGCTCAGGGAACTGGTAACTCCTGGATTCCTTTAAACTCTGAGAAGGTGGTTTTCCCTTTTAGTAACATTCAAGATGCTTCATAAAAGCATCTTTGCCTATCTTTGGCCCTTTGTCACAGTATCACTGGCCACCACTTTCATCTCTGTATTTACTTTCCCTTCCATGACACATCCTACATTTTGGCAACTTTTAATTTCCTGTATATATGATGTGGTTTTATGCTTTCTTCTAATTGTACTACATTCCCCTCAGAGTCCCTTACTTTGCTGGAAAGTTACTATTAATCTTTCCAGATCTTGCAAAACATCCTCTACTTTTCCGAAATCCCAGCAGACAATGGTTCTTGCTACAGGTTTCATAAAGTATTTTCTTAACTTACAAACACATCCAAGTTCTATAATCACTTGTGCCTCTCTCTTCCCTGGTTGCTAAGTTCCTTATCTTACCTGGATCTTATCCATCTTTGCATTCAGGTCACCAAGAATAGTGTCTGGCATGTAGTAGTGCTCAGTAAACATTTACTGAGCAGAACTAAAATTTTATCTTTGCTACTAATCATAGGGATTGTTAGGTAAAAAAACTTGCCAAGGTATTTTTATCTTCCAACTCATTTATTAAAAGTACTGACAATCAATTTATCGTTTTAGGAGTCAGATCACTTACCAGAGCACCACTGCTAAGCAGGATCATGAGAACAATAAAGCTTTCAAACCAGCTGTGTTCAACTATCCTGTAGCATGTTATCCTGATATTCCACCAGATTTTTCCTTTCCCTGAGTTTGTGTTAACTTGGCAGCAAGGGAATCTCCGTACGCAACCTGGCAAGAAAGACACACATATAAAATCTTGATAGTCAGAATTAGTAAAACACTTAAAATACAAGGTCTATCCAGAAGATATCCAGCCATGTAATATCAAAAATAGACACATATATTGAAGAAGATACAAGATACAAGAAACATTGTACACAGGACAATGACACCTCAGTCCCCTTCAAAGTAGGCACGTTGGGACCTCATACAGTTCTCCCAATTGCCATCAGCTTCCCTATTATATTTTCCTGAATCTCACTGGTGGTCTGAAATCTCTTCCCTTTCAAAGGTGGTTTTAGTTTCAAGAAAAGCCAGCTGCCCCAGGGAACCAGATCTGGGCTGTAAGGAGGCTGAGTCACCTGGGTCATCTGATGTTTCACCAAGAAACTCTGAACGAGATGTGATACATAAACAGGCGTGTTGTCATGATGAAGTTGCCAGTCACCAGTTGCCCATGGCTGCAGCCTACTGAATCAAAGGAATAGATTCCTCAGAGGAACATTGAAGCTTAACACAAAATTTGATGCAGATTTGTTGCTCTACTTGCTCAGCTGTTTTGAATGTGACAGCTACACAGTACACATGCTCACTCAACAGCATCTACTGGTTCTCCACTGACTAGTACAGTGAAATTGTCATTGTTCACACGCACATTCCAGTCCACTCTCCTTGGCTGCCAGGTTACATCGATGTCACATAAAGCATTGTCATTATTATTAACGTCTCATTATATTAACAATGGCTGGACTTTTTCTGGACAGACCTAATACATTATTTAATGTAAAGATTTCTCTATAATGCCCCTCAATCAAATAATTTCTAACACTTATACTTGCAGCTTCAAATAGATTCAAATTGGGTGCCACCTTCTCTCATCTCCTAACTCTCCATGATTTTTTCTTAATATTTGTCAGCTATTTCTAACTTAGAATATCCTTGTGTTCTGTATTTCCTTGATTTCTCATCAATCTCTTCTATGGTGTTTAAACTACTTTTTTGTTCTTGAAATCCTGTTACAATCCTAATATAAAATCCTGATACACCATGAACACTAAATTTGATGAATAAATTAATGAACTATAATCTGAGGACAAAAATCACTTCAGGATCCTTTTCGCTGAAACATAAAGTTTCTTTAATGTAGATCTAGTCTGCAGTTTGGTGCAGCTTCAACTCTTCCATAAAAAAGCCTTTAGGAAACACCATTGGAAGTAATATTAAGAAAATTAGTGGACAGTCCTAAAATCAAGATAAAAAATAGATCTTGATTATAAGATGCAGATGAAACTGTTTCAAGCACTCTAAGTTAAAAACAAATCTGGCATTAGAATCCTATGTGTAAAACATGCTGCTATGACAAAAATGAGAAACATTTTATTTAAAATATTTTAGGTTTATTCATTTATTTCACCATAAAGCATTTATTAAGCATCACCTATATACTTAGCTGTGTATATAGTTTCCTTGCCCTGGGGAATTTATTTTTGGTTTTGGTTTATAACCTGACAGACAACTGGAATAATAGGGATTATTTCAGTAGCATGGAAGAAGTCTACCTACCCTGGCTTGTTGAGAAGGAGAGGTCATAGGAGGCTTCCTAGAAGAGACGGAGCCTGAATTGAATCAAAGTACTAGCCAAAAAGTGTTGTGTGGAATTCCAGGCCAAGAGGCAGCAAAAGGTGTTGTGCATGGAAATTACAAGCAGTTCAAAATTGTGATGAATATAAAGTGTACACAAGAAGCACAGGTGAGGCTAGAGTAATTGATTGGATTACAGAAAGCACTTCCCCCATCTTAAGGAGTTCAGTCTATATCCTATAAATATTAAGGAGTTGGGTCTATATTGTAGAACACTAAGGAGCCAGGCAAGAGTTGTGAGCAGAGAATGACAAGGCAAACTGCAATTTAAATGGATGTCTCCAACAGTTGTGTGGAGGGTAAGTTGGAAGGAAAGCAAAAGGAGGGGTGGAGGTGAGGAAAGACTCAGCACCAGAAAACCATTTAGAATTCTGGTTCGGCAAAGCAAGAATACTAATAAGAGATTTAATACATACTTGGCAGGTGGAATCGGTAGAAATTGGTGACTGAGTGGATCTGGTACGGGTAGGAGGAGGAGGCCAGGATGACTGACTATAGGAGCAGGAGCTGATTTGGCAATAATGTGTCTGTGATGCCAGTGAAATCTCTAAATACAGTTACTCTGCAGATATTTGGAAGTGTAAAGTTGAGTCTCAGAGAAAAAGTCTCAACTAGAAAAGTATATGTAGGAATCAGGCCCTGGCTGGTGTAGCTCAGTGGATTGAGCACGGGCCTGTGAACCAAAGGGTCACAATTTGATTCCCAGTCAGGGCACATGCCTGGGTTGCAGGCCAGTTCCTGGCAGGGGACGCACAAGAGGCAACCACACATTGATATTTTTCTCCCTCTCTCCCTCTCTCCTTCCCTTCCTCTCTAAAGATAAATAAATAAAATGTTTTAAAAAATAGTAAAAAAAAAAGAAAAGTATATGTAGGAATCATTAGCCTATTTGTGTTATCTAAGATCAGGACAGTTTCTGAGGTCTGTTCTGAATTACAGAAATGTTATTTAGGATGAAAAAGAGTCATGTCTGAAACATTCTGGAACTATGCTATTAAGGGGCAGAATTCAATGATATGGGGGAGCCAGCTCATACCAGCTCTTGTTAACATGTTGTTAAATCATTAGCCCATTATTAAATGCGGCCATTATCAAAACTTAAGTCGTATAAATTTAAAATTATAACTTGCTTTAGAAAGGTAATAAATGTTGAAAACATACTTTCTAATCATTTTACTAATATCTATTCTCTTTAAACTATTTTTTGTCTTATCTCAACAGTGGAAATTTGTTATACTGTTGGATTACTGTGTATCTCATCCCAGCTCCACATTTCGTGAAGTTGTATCAGTAGTTTTAAATCACCCGTGGGGAATTTTGTACTACAAAAGTCATCAAATGCTATAAATCTGTACTCCTTAATTTTCTGGAGAAGATTTAAAGTGATGAAGAAAATGTTAATAAAACAGATAAAACAATAAAATCTGTCATGTTTGTAACCATTACACTGAATAGCGTGAAAAATTTAGGAAACACGCATTTATTATTTAAATTCTATTACCTGATTTAGCAAAGATTTGCTCCATTATTGATCAATCAGTCAAGTTCTCACATACAGCTTCTTTGTTTCACTTTTACCACCCCGATTAACATCATTGAAAACACCCACTAACATTCTGTTTAAATCTATGCTTGTTCATCAACTGCAATCATTGAGTTTCAATACATACAAAAATTGGCAAAATTTAACAAAAGCTTTCTGTAAGAATAAGCTATATGGAATGTATAAGAAAGGATGCTGTTTATATTATTATTTGTAAATTGAGTGACACGTAGCCTTTAAATCAGTAAAGTTTATAATAAACTGATGTACCATGCATACTTTCTTTTGTTTGGAAAACTGATGATTAAACATTTACTTGCACAGCACTGGGGTAGGTGAAAGGGAAGAAAACCTTGAAGGAGAAGGGGCAGAGGTGGAGGAGGGGGACGGACGTACCGGAGGCTGCAGCAAAAGAACTGAGAGCAAATTTCATGAAGGACCTTCAAACTACATGCCATGACCAAGAGAGGTCCAGAAAAGAGTGATTGAAAAATTTAACAATTAAATTAAATAAGTTAAAGTTGATTAAAAAGAAACAACTAGAATAACTTTGGAGAAAAGAATTTTAAAAAGAAGTACAATTAATCCCTCTCTTAAAATGTTTTACATAAAAAAAGACCTCATTTGGAATGAAGGCAGGAGGTGAGAGAGCATTTATAGACCCTGATTTCAGAAGTTTGTAAGCTAGGCAATTTACAAAGTAACTTTCTTTTCGAGAAAACAATACATTCCATACAATTACTGAGCCTATCAAATAATAACTTCACATAATCATGAAGTGTATGCACTGAAACAACAAAAGTAGAACTCTCCTGTGAACCACGTGTTCCAGACAACGTCTCATGGCTTCCCTCACAATTCTGCAGCCAACCTAGTTAGCTGACCCAGGCTGATACGAGGTGGACCCGCACACTTCAATTTCTAGCTTTATAGAAATGTAGCAAGCTATATTTTCCCCCTAAGATTCTGCTGTTTTTGCTGTCATGTATATTTTATATGTTCCTGTTGTTTCTTTCTGGAAGCTTCTAAGGTCCCAGAAGGCTAAACTGGGAATGTAAACTGTCTGTTTTGCCCTTTCTTCTGCTCACATATGTAGCTTAATATGCTATATATAGTTGACTGAAAAGACATAATCCCTCCCCTTGAAAAGAGTTCTAAAAATCATCTAAGAATTAATCATGATGTGAAAGGTCAGACCTCTCTGAATTCTAGAATTTACAAAAAGATTGGATTAAAAAAACAGGGTGAATGGAAAATGTATACCTGACTTCACTTATCCAATGTTAATTACAGTTAACATGACCTCAGATCTGGAAGAATTTATCTTCATTGTATTTAAAATAATTATCTTATATCTCAAATATATTAGTAAAGAAAATATTTTATAAATTGATGTGGAAAAATAGTAAAAGGGTAGCGCCAAAAATTGACTCCCAAATGTTTCTTTCAGGGCAAATGAAAACACCAGAGAGATTGGAAAAGTTTAAGATAGAATTTGTTTTTATATTAATTTAATGTTTTAAACTTTAGAATTTATCTTAAACTTAAAAATAAAGATCTCATGCAGAACAGAATCAATCTGCCTCAAGTACAATTACCAGAAGAACAAGTTATCCCTTTGGTTTTGAAGATTTTACTAAGTGGAATTTATTTTTGTCTGTTTTAAAGTTGAAGAGAAATATACCTCCTGATTGAGGCAAGCAAAGGAACTATGCATTCTAAAAGTAAGTATACTTTTTATCTGGGATGAAGGTTCATAAATAGTGCCCTCATGATTTATCACACTTCAGAGAGTTTCTCTCATTATGAGGTGGGAGTGCTCCATTGCTTGTCTGACTTTTCTGCAAAGGTATATCCCACGAGATTTCCAACCTAGCTGGTTAGCAACATTATCACCTTCTTTTTTGAAGGGACTACTAATTAAATGTGAACATAACAGAGAACTTCTCAAACATTTTAATAGATCCCTGAGGGTAAACAATATTTCTTTTCGGTGGTTTCATTAATTTGCTCTCGTGATCCATAACATAAAGTTTATACTGGGTTTTCTCATGTTAGACCAATGCTCTCAAATAATAATGAAACCACTGACCTCTTTTAAGACAGATTACCCATTAAGAAAAACATATTAGCATGATCAGTATAATTACTGTAAAATATTCATCAGGAAAGTCAATAATTTTTTCACCAACTTTTAAAAATGTCTTTAAAATGTCTTAATCCTCTAAAGGTAGTGTTTTGTCCACATTTTCTTTATAATAAAAGACACAAGGGAGTTATTTATTGTGTTATTAAAATTAGAAGTAGTTATTAGTTATTTTATAAGAAGTTGATGAACATGGAACATTTTGGGGGAAAGTTGAATTGGCTTCTCCTACCAAATTAATGGAAAATACATTATTTTAAGGACAAAAGGGTATCCATCTCACACCCTGGTCCTGATTTTATAATTTGCTAATTGTATAATCCAATACAAGTACAATAGAAAACCAAGCAGAATCAAAGAGTCATGTCAAGTTCAAAATTATAGGCTGCCAAGACATGTAGAATTATGGATAGTGAGGAACACTGCAGGATCTAAAGAAGGAGGTTGAAGTCTTGAATTATCAGCTAATGGAACAGAACTAAGGAAGATGAAAAGGATGAACAAGATGTGAAATAATATAGGATAGCCATGAAGTTGAAAAGGATCAATGGATATGAGATAATGAACAACAAAATCAGTTTAGCATTCATTTTCATTGATTTAACTCTCACACTTCCTTTGCTTTCTGTGCTACCTTTCAGATGACAAAAATCTCGGGAGGCTGAATGCTGCTCTAAATGGGCTCTGGTTCTAGCTCAGCTCCTGTAAGCCAGTCATGAACTGGTTAAGAGTCCTTTCCAATGTGAGTGAACAAGTTCCCAATTTCCCATCCTGACAAGACTGGGAAATCCACCACTCATACTGAAGTCTTCATGTAGAAACTGTTTATTTCCAGTTTCTGGGGCCCCCAACTTTGAGCTATTTTTACTCTTCTCTTTCTTTCACAACCTACATTCCATTCAACAGCAAATCCCTTCAGCTTTAACTTTAAAATATTTTCAGAATCTCGTACTCTCACCATCACCAATACTAACACACTAGTCTCATCTGGATTACTGCAGGAACATCGAAGAAGTTGCCCAACTTCTGCCCTTGCTATCCACTCATTTACTTGTATGACACATTTTGTGGGACTTGGAAATGAGATGCTTCTAATGTCCTTCACAGCTCCTATGATCTGGCCTTTACTATGTGTCTGACCTCAAATTTTCTGTTCTCCTCCTCTCTCAATCTATTCTATTCATACTAGCCCCTTGATTTTTCTCAATGTTGTGCATATTCCCATCTCAAGGAATGCACCTTCATTACTCTGCCTAAAATACTCTTTCTTCATATATTTGCATGGCCCACTTCAATTTTCTCCAGGTCTCTGATCAAATGGTTCCTTTTTAGGAAGACCTTCTCTGACCATTTTATTTATATAATAGTTGGTTCTACCTCTCCTACTTTCTTTTTATTTCTCCAAAGCCCAGCAAGTCCAATGAGTATAAAGTATCTAGGAGAGCACATCTGCTTCAAATGATGTGACTGAGAGATGTGTGTTCCCTCAGTAAATTCCTTATCTTTAAATAGACATGTGTATATACATTAGGCCACAGCCTGGTAGTGGTCCGTGGCCTGTTAGGAGCCAGGCAGCTGTCAGGAGGTGAACGACAGACTAGTGAGCAAAGCTTCCATTACTGCCCGAGCTCTACCTCCTGTCAGATCAGTAGAGGCATTAGATTTTCACAGGAGCATAAACCCTATTGTGAACTGTACATGAGAGCGATCCAGGTTGCACACTCCTTATGAGAATCTAATGCCTGATGATCTGAGGTGGAGCTGAGGCGGTGATACTAGCTCTGGGGAGTGGCTGCAAATACAGATTATCATTAGTGGAGAGGTTTGACTGCACAGAGACCACAATAAATCAATTGTTTGCAGACTCATATTAAAACCCTATCAGTGAATGGCAAGTGACAATTAAGCTTTATCTAGTGGCTTTCCATCTCTGCCCCACCCCTGGTACATGGAAAAATTGTCTTCCATGAAATAAGTCCCTGGTGCCAAAAAGTTTGAGGACCACCACAGTACAGTATACAAATTTTAAATACACATAGATATACTCAAGTAACAGCCCCATAGGTCACAATGTGGTATTTCCAGCACCCTCAAAGCACCCTCATGCCCTTCCCAAATCTGTACTCCACAAAGGTAACTGCTAATCTCACTTCTGTCTCTGTAGATTTTGCCTATTCTCTTTCTCCCCAGCTTTATTGAGGTGTAATTGACAATTAGAAGCTATGTATGTTTAAAGTGTACATTTGATGAATTAAGTATACATTGTAAAATAATCACCACAATCAAGCTAATTAACATACTTATCACCTCACATAGTTACCAATTTCTTCTTTTTTCTGTGGTGAGAACATTTAAGATCTACCCTCTTATCAAGTTTCAGGTATACCACACAGTATTAACTAAGTCACATTGCTGTACATTAGAATGTGTTCACACTGTATAACTGAAACTTCAGCTCTCATTAAATTTTAGGTGATCAAGGCCAGAGCTCATTCTAACATGCATAAAATATTTGTTACATACTTGACTCAACTTAAAAATTATGAATATCCTGAAAATAATCACATAAGTATTCTCACTAGTGGTTTGTGGGATTCAAGTAACCTTTGTAAAATGTGAGCTTAGTAAGACTGCACCTAAAGTCTGAGATAGCTCAGCATTAATACTTGCTGTAGAGGATTTAAGTTTTTCTAAAGTTTTTTTTTTATTTGAAGCCATAATTTGGTTGACAAGCCCACTTCTTTCTAGTTATCCTAGAATTTTAAGTCAGAGCCATTCACAAAATGGGTAAAAACAATCTTGGTAACATCTGTACAAACTTAAGTTTACATGGTGCTACTCCATTTATTAAGAGATAGGCAATATATAATAAAATCCTTAACAGTCTTTAACATGAACACTTCTAAAAAAAGCTCTATGTGTTTTACTTATGGTACAGCAAAACCACAAAATTTCTATCAGTTGGGTGCTATAGTTTGCTTCTCCCTCAAAATGAGATGGGTTGGCTTGTATTCAAAGAAAACTCATGCGCTCATAGTAGTTTGTAGACATCTATATCAGGTAGTCATTTTGTTTACTGCATGAGTATAAAAGGAGACTATTTGCAAAAGTCCTGGAGAATGAAAGCAAGTCAAAAATTTCTATAAAAATTACTGATGCTGAGGTAAGCCTGTGAATAGATAGTGAGGCATTAGTATTAATATCATCATAGCTTCTACATAGGATTGTTAACAAGATAATTTAAAAACAAAGATGAAAGGAGAAGGAGGACAGGTACTGCGTGTTAATTAATTTATGTGTTACCTCATGTAATCTCCTTAACACCCCTACGATGTGGCTATGGTTGTTCTAACCACTTTACAGATATCCCTCAGGTACCTGAGGGATAAGATTTTAAAATATGCTCCAGTTTTCACAGGGAGTTAGCAGTAGGCCAATTAGAACTTGTTTATCAGGCTTCAAATCATGTGCTCTTTATTATTGTATTGTACTGCAACCCTATTCTAAGTTTTTGTTTTTACTTAGCTGACACAGTACTTGCTTAAGAAAATACTGCATACTTTTATAGGTCGAGTTTGAATTTATGACTTTGAATAAAGTCCCTGAAAAATTCCAGGAGTAGTAAGAAATTCAGTTAGGCAGAAAATGAAAAGGAACGAAAAGAGGTACTCTTGGAAAATGATAGATGGAGGCCAAAGGTAAAGGCTTTGCATGCCAAGTTAAAGACTTAAGGTTTTATCCTGTAGAGCAATGGTTCTCAAATTTTAGTGTACATCAGAATATGCTGGAGGACTTGCATACTATCCTTAGAGTTTTCGATCAAGTTATGGTTTCTGTGATCAACTTGTGGCTGAAAGTGAGATGAGGACTGACTCGAAGACTTTAGCTTGAGAGGTGGATAGATCATGATGTTGCTAAATGAGATGAAGACAGAAGGATGTAGTATATTGTATGGGGAGAACCACTAAACTTTGTTTTAAACTTCTTAAATTTGAGATGTTTAAAGGCAACAGGTAATGGGAGTCATAGGCAGAGGAGAACTCAAGAGTAATGGCAGGAGGAAAAATAATGATATGGAAATGGCTGTTCAAGCTATAGACATGGATGAAACCTTAGGGCTAGAAAATAAGAAGATAACAAAGCATCAGAATGTGGGGGACACCATTATGTAAGGGATGTGCATAAAACCAGTCACTAAAAAAATGAGGGAAGAAACTCTGCACTCTCACAGATGTAAAAGGTCACAGGTACAAGGTGGCCTCTGAAAGGAAGGGGATGAAGAATGCTGAGACAGATTGTGACCAGCAGCATCAAATGGTTAACTGAGAGTTAGCACACAGCTTTGACAAAAGGGACAGTAGTCCCATCTATCCCATTAAATTGTATTCTAGTGGTTCCATGGAGCTGGGAACATGGATTAAGGATCTAAAATGAAAAGCATCGGCATCCTGCAGTCAGTAGAGTGCTTTACGGTATAACACATTGTTATTGTAAATCGTTGTTAGTAGAGTATCATAAGGATGCAAATGGAAGCTCAGAATGCTCCAACAACTTGCCCTTGGTCACACAGCCATGACTGACTCAGTGTGGGATGGAGTAGTCTGACTTTTTTACTAAACAACCCCCAGTAAGTATTAGGTTTAAGATAAAACCCAAATCATTAATAAATGAATGCTAACCAAAGTGATTTTTCTCTTACCATCTGTAAAACAGGCCTCTGGCTCATCTGCATTCACAGTTTCAGCCTCCGCTTCTTCTTCTCCTGGCAGAGGGTTATCAACTGTGCTGCACTCAGAGGAAGTTGATGGGCTCCGTCCCTAAAAAGAAATTCACAACCCCCAAGGTAGTTTATTTAGAGTTCATTAAAATCTTGCTTTTAAGCCATATTTATTAATCAGTCATGCAAACTGTAATGAAAACATATTAACAGTATGATGGCCATAAAAAACAAACACAGAGGTCAATAACCTTACAATGCATCTGTGCTTGATCTATCTACACATCCTGTGAACAATAAATTTCATTATTTTTCTTATGCTAACAAGTATTTAGACATGATTACCATAAGGTAATATTTTGATGTTACACTATAGCATTTGCAAATGGCTGGCCAAATTTTATTATGTTTTCTGTTTAACGGAAATTTGTGTGTAACAATAATTATTACTTTAGGACAATCAAGATCCTAACAGCAGTAACATGTAAGTGCCAAATTGCCAACACATGATGATTGGAAGGTTGGATCTCACAGTTGGCAGAAATAAAACACGTTGATACTTAAAATTAAAAAGAAGGAATTAGTACAAAATGAAATCCAAACGTATTTATTCTATTATCTCACATCAGAATATGTATCAGGATGATATAGATAGAAGTCTTTCATGGAGACCAAAACAAGTCAAATATTATATTGGAATCAAAACACTGAAGACCATAGTAATGATCTCATTCAACAGCACCCATTTTAGCATAAAATTTCAGAGTACAGTACTGAAATTTTATAGTATAATACAGTAGGAAAGATCATAAAGTATTATTTATAATGTCAAGAGACAGTGGGTACTAAAGTGAGCACCACATGCAAACTTGGAAACAAAGATTTAATGGAATTAAACATGGCAGGCTGACACATGAGAGGAACGAATTCATTGTCATTATGATCATATAATTGATCATAACACAAGCAATCTTTCCCCCACCCAGCACGTTAGGATCAAACATGATATTTACACACATATACATACATAGAAATTTTTAGAAAAAAATACATACAGCAATCGTAGCAAAATTCTGTCAATTTTTCCTAATATTGTTTTATGAGGGGTAGAGCAGCACATCAATGGAAGAATTCATTTTTCATTCTCATTTGCTAAATAACATGTGAATATTGAAAACTACTAGTTATTACAACACACACTTCTCATTAAGATTATGGCTTTACTTTTGTGCAGAATTGTTAAAAAGATTCTGAAAAGTGCTAACAACGAGGAATTACTCATTTCAGTTAAATTAAGTCTCCCATCTATTAATTCACATTAATATCATAGGCCCAATGTAAAGTATCAATTTTTAGAAACTAACTTGGAAGCTAAAATTATTGTTTATGGGTACCACATTAAATTCTCAGTGCTGTTAATACTACACAGTATTCAACATCAGTGAAAAAGACATTGATAACATATTGTAAATAACAAATGATGTAAGCAAAATTCTGTTTATAATGGCAGTAAAGAATTATGAATACTCAATTAATACTTCTAATCTATGTTGGCATAGAGTCATTATTTTATTCAGGCCAAGGAGTTATGATAATATCAGTTATGAACAGAATCGGTATGAAATTTTACTTAAAAGCAGGTAATTTAAACTGATTAAATTCATATAAATTATTTTAAAATAAAGGAAATAGAAATTAATTATGACAATATTCTGTAAGACTTTAAGGTTATAATATATATATTACTCTAGGAAACAAAAGGAAAACTTACAATTACTAATATGTTGTGCTATGCCAATTACCACAAAAAAAATTTATTAACTATATCTAAAACCAACAATTATTTGATATCCTTAGTCTTAACCTCTCAGATACAAGTGAATTGTCACCAGGGAACCGAAAGAAAAGACACTATGATTCCATGGAGACGCAAAAGTCCTTCACCTCTAAAAACAATTATTAGCCTCGATTCTGAGGCAAAGCTGTGGGAGAAATTGCCAATGGGAAGAACACAAAGCCCTTCCCTGCCATTAGCCAAAATTTAGACAACTAGGAAATAGTTATAATGTTTTAGCTTCCCACCTGGTAACAACATTTTAAATGAAATGCTTCTAATTTACAGAATTCTGACAGCTGAATAATGAAAACGTCTTCAATCTCAATGTTTGTATTTTTTTCTCTGTTTAAAAGAGCATTAATAAAGAAGGCTTATGCCAAGTTAATTTATAAGCAAGTAAGAGTTAGGATGATTTTATGGGGGTTTATCTTGTCATTGAGCCCTTTTCCCCCCATAGCTTTTATAGCAGTTTTTTCAATTAAATTCAGAGTGTGGTTCAGATTTTATGTCAATGTTATTCTTCACTGGAACAGAAATTAGCAAAATATTTAACATGAACTATAAATAATTTGTATTACAAAAAATTATTGTGGTTCCTTGAAAATTTAAGCTTAGAATATTTTTAGAAATTCAATGTTTTTCTGAAAGTGACTAAGCATTCACATTATTTTGATTTTCTCTCTCTATATATACCTATATAATAATTTATATATAAATATTTATAGTTATTTTATGTTCTAGCAATATACACAATTTAGTTCTAATTATTCAGCCTTTAAATTCAATACTTATTGAAGCATAAGTTTCAAAAGGGTCCAAAAAGGTTGCCTTTAATTAGAAAGGCTAACACCTCTAATAAAAGTTTTCTCTGGAAAGGAAATTCATTGAATTTTCATAGCAGGCATTGTTAGATTCACTATTGAATATTCTTTTGTTCTTGTTTAGTGCACAGAGATTATGTAAATAATGTGCATCATTTTATATTATTAATTATATGATTATCTTCATTTCTATAAACTCAATATTGGTTATTTAGCTTCCTTTCTTAGAATTTTGGAAGTGGAAGAATGATTATACCATATTAAAAGCAGTGAAATAAATACTTTAGTGTGAAATTTTTCTCTTTGATGTTATAAATAGGCCATTTTGAAATTTTCATGTAGATATTATTTTTAATAAAAAGTGAAATATTCTTTTCACCTATTACCTCTTTGCTTGTAAAGAAAAAATGTTTTTATCTTTCTCAGTCTCCATATAAATAAAAGTAAGTGTAAACATAGGACCATAGATGCAAACTCACTAGCATAAGGAACAGGAAGAATGCCATAGTATTCTGCCTTTTTGTTGAATAATAAGATAATGACTGTAGGCACTTTCTAAAATATTGCCATTCTTTATATTAAGCTTATATACTTGAATCAAAATTTTAAATGTACAACAGTATATAGTAAAAAATATTCCCCCACCTTATTCTATCCCCTTGAAATAACTACTATAAAGTATATATATATATATACATATATATACATATATATACATATATACACATATGTACTTTTATACACATACACAGAGAACTGGGGCAAACATAGGTTTATAGTTGTATGTAAAACACAGAGTTTGTTCTTGTATTATTATTTGTTGATTATTGTATTTTCCCCAAATGAACAACTGTAAACCTACTTTTGCCACACCCTGGGGCATACCTTTCCATATTCTTCTGTGTGCATCCATAAAACAGAGAAGGAGTTTGGAAAGGTTCCTAGTCTTCATTATTAAGTTAAGTAGCTATCTAAATGTCCCTTTCAATTATTGAAAATATGATAAAATTAAAAGCTTTATTAGTTTTCATGATTCTCCATTTGACTGACTTTAAGTTGCATTTTCTACAATACAGATGTGAGTAGACTATAAAATATAGGTGTCATAGGAGAAATTGCCTTACCTTGGCCACTTGGAAATTTATCATTCACATTTCCTGAGATAGGCAATCATACTAGAAGCCTGTTTATGCTGGTATGGATAGTGCTTACCATACCAGAATGAAATTAATGCCAGTTGGTCATTTCTTATTTTGAGAGATATGAAATAGAATTTTCTAATAACCTGATAATCTAGTCCTCAGAAGCAGAAAACCATCGAACATATAACAGCACTGAAGAAAAAAAAAACTCAACAAACACCTTATTCAACGAGGATGGTTGGTGTTGAAAGCATCCCAAAGAAATTACATTTAAAGTACATGCTATATGACTGTTTGCTTCACACAACAAAAGATAGTCTTTGAGGAGAGAGCTTAGAGTAATTATTTCACCTAGCATCAAATGAGACACACAGAGGCCAGCCAGAAGACTGAGAGAGCAAATCCAAAGAAAGGGATGGGAGTAGGTGAGAAAAAAAGTTATGGGGAGAGAGGAAGATGGCGGCATGGTAGGAGGGAACGGATTCCACTTCCCCCTACACACGGGAGAAAAACCTAGCCAATCTACAGAAGAACAGAGCAAACAGCCAACAGTACCCCAGCATATATGAAAATAAGAGACCAAAAATTGTAGCGGACACTGAAAAACCAGACAGTAAGGAGAATGCTTCAGGACAGTAAGGTCCCAGAGGCCAGTGTGGGGACCAGGGTGGCTGCAGCCCTGGGCCAGCGCCCACCAGGTCTGCCACAGGATCCTTGGGAGAGAGCCAGGTCAACTGCTCCGTCCCCAGCCAAACAAGGTTTGAGCAGCACCAGGAGAGACCTGGCTGCTTGAAGTCCCATAAGAGGGGAATAAGGACTAAGTGGCAAACACACAGGGACTTTCAGGACCCTTGGAGTCTATGGATGCTGGTTGGGGAGAACTGGGAGTCGCTCAGTGACAGACTCTGACCCCGATAGTCACCGATCTAGCTGGAGAACTGGGCTGTGCCAGAGGCCAGGCCCTTGTACAGAGAGGCAGGATTGAGTAGGAGGAATTTCTCAAAAAGAAAAAGTGCAGAGAGAGACACTGTTTGGGGAATTCTCCTGCAGCAGCTGCTCTGGCTAGCTCCCCACCCAGCCGGCGATCCTGAGGTTGAGTGGAAGGCCCAGCACACCCCGTAGCACTGGGAGGGAAGGGTGTGCTCCTAAACCTGTGGGGCTGAGGCAGCCTGGGGAGTGCATGCCCACACCCCAGCCCACAGCGGTAACCCTGTTCCACACCCAAGGCACCGGGGATTAGAGGTACCAGGCTGCACAGATCCGGAAGGGAGAAAAGCCATACCAGTCACCCCGCCCCTCAGCCCACTGCACCAGCAAGACCAGAAAAACCGTTTTGACCAGGTTGAAACCAACAAGAGATTCTCAGTTTTGTTTTTTTCTGTTGTTGTTGTTTTTTAAGTAATTTTTTATTTTTCAATATTTATTGTTTTTTATCTTTAAATTCCTTTTTCCTCTCTTTCCTTCTTTCTTGTTTTCTTCCTTTCTTTCTGATTTCATCTCATCTTCCTTCCTTCTTCTGCTTTTCTTTTTTGAATACCCACAAGTGAGACAAAAAACCTGGAACTGTGAAAAGACCAGAGTTGGACCCAAAGAGGTGGCATCCCAACAGCTGTGACAGTAAGCCAAATTTCACTTTGCTATTATGGAGAACCTGCAAGTTATTGCATATTTATATTATTATTTTTTCCCATTATTCTTACATCTTTTATTTTAATACTATTTTTGTATTCCTCTTCTTTCTGTATAGTCAGTCTTCTTTGCTTGGCTGATTATACTGTATCTATCATTTGACAGGTTTCCCCTGTTCTCTCTTTCATAGTGTATTGCTTCACTTCATTTGTGTTCCATTAGAACACTACTCAAGGTCTTATACTCCCTATTCTTGTTATCTAGATCTCATAGATCTGTCATATGATGGTTGCTCTAATATTATTGTAAATAATAGCTTTTCCATACAACTGTAAACACTTCACAACACCCCTCCCAGATCTTAGCCCACTTCATGGTTTCCTGAACTCTATTACTGTAGTGGTTAATTCTATTCTCTCACACACTATACCTATTTACTATCCTTTACTCTCACCTCACCTCAGAATCTGACCTCCCACAACTACACTGCTTTCTAGATCCAACTCACAATCCTTCCCTCCCGTAAAAGAGTCTCACCTTCTTTCTATCCTTTCTAAAAAGTGGCTGGTTGGGTGGAAGATCACAGCAAACACTATACATAGTCAAAGGATCTCCTATCTCTTCTCTACCAGCTGCTAGTGTAAATATCATAGAATACTCTCTTGCTGTCTTAAAAGATTTTGCCTCCCCCTCCAATTGATCACAAAAAATAGCAGGTAGAAGTGGTGAACACCAGGATACCCACTAGAAGAGGAAACCCAACAACAAAGGAACCACCAACAGATAACAACAGAAGAAGGAGAAGGAGGGAGTGGAAACCACACAAATCTCAATCCAGGACCTATCTGGAAATACAACTAAATAGTGGAGAAACTACCTAGTACAAACAACTGAACAAGAGCAAGAAAGAATCCTCAAAACCTTGCACACACAGAAGAACCAGCTTCAATACAACCTTCCCTCACCAGCAGAACAAAATACAAGAGGTGATGGACAGAGTGACCCTCATGTAACCAGCTGGTGGGAAGTACCCGCCAAAGAAAGACCCAACAACAACCAAAGCCCAAAGACAAACACAGACCCAACTTAAATGACAGCCCAAGACCAGTGAGCTCAGGAGATCTAGGAGACTGCACCACTGAATCTCACAGGTATTCTACAACAGAAGTTCATTCATAAACCCAGGGAGCCAGAACAGATCAACTTAAGAAGCTGAGGTTAACAAGAAGAGTCTCACAAACAACAGGAAGGCAAAGAAACAATCCCCAAATGAAAGGAAAAGAGGAAGCCTCAGAAAGAATGCTAAATGAAATAGAGGCAACTCAACTATCAGATATTGAGTTCAAAGCAATGGTTATCAGGAAGCTCTATGAGCTCTCAAAAGCTACCAGAAAGTACAGGGAAGTTACAGTGAACTCACTGTAAACTATATCACATGAAAAAGGAAATAGAAACTATCAAGAAGGGCCAAGAGGAAATGAAGAATACAATTTCCGAGCTGAAGAACACAGTAGAAGGAATGAAAAGCAGGATTGGTGAAGCAGATTGGATCAGCGAGTTGGAGGACAAAGTAGAAAAAAATACCCAGAAAGAACAAGAAAAGGAAAAAAGGCTCAGAAAAAATGAAGAGAGATTAAGAGAAATGCAAGACAATATGAAATGTAATAGTATCTGTATAATAGGGATTCCAGAAGGAGAAGAAGAGCAAGGGATAGAAAACCTATTTGAAAAAGTAATGATGGAAAACTTCCCTAATTTGATGAGAGAAAAAGTTGCAAATCCAGGAAACACAGAGAGTCCCAATCAAGAGGAACCTAAAGAGGCCCACTTCAAGACACATCATAATTAAAATGGCAAAATTCCAAGACAAAGTGAGAATCTTAAAGGCAGCAAGGGAGAAAAAGGAAGTAACATACAAGGGAGCCCCAATAAGGTTAGCAGCTGACTTCTCAATGGAAACGCTCCAAGCCAGAAAAGAATGGCAAGAAATATTCCAAGTAATGAGAAACAGAGGACTGCAACCAAGACTACTTTACCCAGCAAGGCTCTCAATCAAGATAGAAGGCCAAATAAGGAGCTTCCCAGAGAAAAGAAGTCTAAAAGAATACACCTCTACAAAACCAGTTCTGCAAGAGATGCTAAAGGTACTGCTTTAAGGAAAGGAAGGAAAAGAGACAGAGAGAGAGAGGAATACAGGTACAAAAATGACAATGAATAAGTACCTATCAATAATAACCTTAAACGTAAATGGATTAAATGCTCCAATCAAAAGACATAGAATAGCTGAATGGATTAGAAAGCATGACCCACACATATGCTGCCTACAAGAGACCAACCTCAGGACAAAAGACCTACACAGACTCAAAGTGAAGGGCTGGAATCAAATTTTCTAAGCAAATGGACAGGGAACCCCGCCCCCTCCCGAGTAGCAACACTCATATCAGACAAAATAGACTGCAAAAAAGGGCCATAAAGAGAGACCCAGAAGTCACTTCACATTACTCAAGGGAAGAATCCACCAAGAAGACATAAACATTGTAAATATATATGCATCCAACATAAGAGCACCCAAGTACATAAAGAAAATCTTAGAGGACTTCAAAGCAGATATTGACAGCAACACAATTATAGTAGGGGATTTTAACACCCCACTGTCAAAAATGGACAGATCTTCCAAACAAAATATCAACAAAGATATTGTGGCATTGAACAATACTCTAGATGAAATGGACTTAACTGATATACATATAAAGCCCTTCATCACACAGAAGCCAAATACACATTCTTTTCGAATGCACATGAAACATTTTCAAAGATAGACCATATCATAGGACACAAAACAAGCCTCAACAAATTCAAGAAAATTGAAATCATACCAAGCATTTTCTTTGACGACAAGGGACTGAAACTAGAAACCAACCCCAAGGAGAATAACTCAAAACACTCAAAATCATGGAGATTGAATAGTATGCTATTAAACAATGAATGGGTCAAGAATGAAATTAGGGAAGAAATCAAAAAGTTTCTGGAAACAAATGAAAATGACCTCACAATAACCCAAAACTTATGGGACAAAGCAAAGGCAGTCCTGAGAGGGAAGTTCATAGCAATACAGGCCTACCTAAAAAAGACAGAAACATTTCTAACAAACAACTTAACCCTATGTCTAAAGGACTCAAGGAACAACAACAAAGACAGCCCACAGCAAGGAGAAGGAAGGAAATAACCAAGAGCAGAGCAGAATTAAATGGCATAGAGACTAAAAGCACAATTCTAAGGATCAATGAATCCAGGAGCTGGTTCTTTGAAAACATAAACAAAATCAACAAGCCTTTAAGCAGGCTGATCAAGAAAAAAAGAGAGAAGACCCAAATAAACACAATCAGAAATGAAAGAGGAGAGATTACAACTGACACCACAGAAATACAAAGGATTGTAAGAAATTACTATGAAGAACTGTATGCCAAGAAATTTGAAAACCTAGGTGAAATGGACAAATTTCTAGAAAAAATATAATCTTCAAAAATTCAATGAAGAAGAAGCAGAAAATCTGAACAGACCAAAACAGCAGATGAAACTGAAGGAGTAGTCAAAAAACTCTCATCACACAAAAGCCCTGAATCAGATGGGTTCACAGGAATATTCTATAAAGCATTTAAGGAAGAGCTAACCCCTATCCTTCACAGACTATTCCAAAAAATCCAAAATGATGGAAGACTCCCAAACTCTTTTTATGAAGCCAGCATCATCCTAATCCCAAAACCAGATAAAGACACAACAAAGAATGAAAACTTCAGGCCATTATTGCTGGTGAACATAGATGCTAAAATCCTCAACAAAATATTGGCAAACCACATCCAGCAATACATTAAAAAGATCATACACCATGACCAAGTGGGATCTATCCCAGGGATGCAAGGTTGGTTCAATATTCACAAATCATTAAATGTAATACATCACATAAACAAAAGCAAAGGCAAAAATCACATGATCATATCAATAGATGTGAAAAAAGCATGTGATAAGGTACAGCACCCATTTATGATAAAAACACTCAGCAAAGTGGGAATTGAGGGAACATTCCTCAACATAATAAAGTTCATATATGAGAGACCTACAGCCAACATCATACTCAATGGGCAAAAACTAAAATCTTTTCCACCAAGATCAGGAAAAAGACAAGGTTGTCCACTTTTACCACTTCTATTCAATATAGTATGGGAAGTCTTAGCCACAGCAATTAGATAAGAAAAGGAAATAAAAGGCATCCAAATTGGAAAGGAGGAAACAAAACTATCATTGTTTGCAGATGACATGGTAGTGTACATAGAAAATCCTATAGACTCGGCCAAAAAGCTGCTTGACCTAATAAATGAATTTGGCCAAACAGCTGGATACAAAGTCAATATCCAGAAATCAAAGGCATTTTTGTATGCAAACAATGAAACAACAGAAGCAGAAATCAAGAAAAAAATCCCATTCAATATAGCAAAAAGAAAAATAAAATACCTAGGAATAAACCTAACCAAGGAAGTAAAAGACCTCTATGCAGAAAATTACACAACACTGAAGAAAGAAATCAAGGCAGACATGAACAAATGGAAACATATACCATGTTCATGGATTGGAAGAATAGACATCTTCAAAATGTCCATACTACCCAAAGCAATTTACAGATTCAATGCAATACCTATTAAAGTCCCAATGGCATATTTCACAGACATGGAACAAACACTTCAAAAATTTATATGGAACCATAAACAACCCCAAATAGCTGCAGCAATTTTGAGAACAAAGAGCAAAGTAGGAGGGATCACAATACCTGATACCAAACTGTATTACAAGGCCACTGTAATCAAAACAGCCTGGTACTGGCATAAAAACAGGCACATGGACTGGTGGAACATAACAGAGGGCCCAGAAATAAACCCAAGTCTCTACCATCAATAAATATTTGACAAAGGGGGCAGCACCATAAAATGGAGTAAAAATAGCCTCTTCAACAAGTGGTGTTGGGAGAACTGGACAGCTACATGCAAAAAAATGAAACTTGAGCACCAACTTACACCATACACAAAAATAAATTCAAGGTGGATAAAAGATTTAAATATAAGCTGTGACACCATTAAAGTCCCTGAGGAGAACATAGGCAGGAAAATCTCAGATATTTCATGCAGCAACATTTTTACTGATGTGTCCCCTAAAGCAAGGGACATAAAGGAAAGAATAAACTAATGGGATCTCACCAAAATAAAATCTTCTGCACAGCTAAAGAAAACAGTATTAAAATAAAAAGAGAACCGTTTGTATGAGAAAACATATTTGCCAATGATACCTCAGACAAGGGTTTAATCTCCAAAATATGTAAAGAACTTACACAACTCCACTCTAAGAAGACAAGCAACCCAATTGAAAAAATGGGCAAAGGACTTCAACAGACACTTCTCCAAGAAGGACATACAGAGGATGCAGAAACACATGAAAAGATGCTCAGTGTCGCTAGTTGTAGTTTTTTGCTAGCTAGCTATCACAATGAGATATTACTTCACACTAGTCAGAATGGCCATCATAAACAAAGCAACAAACAACAAGTTTTGGAGAGGGTGTGGAGAATAGGGAACCCTAGTACACTGTTTGGATTGCAGACTGGTACAACCACTATGGAAAATAGTATGGAATTTTCTAAGAAAACTAAAAATGGATCTGCCTTTGACCAGCAATTCTACTGCTAGGATTATATCCTAAGAACCCTGAAACACCGATCCAAAAGAACCTATGCACCCCAATGTTCATAGCAGCACAATTTACAATAGCCAAGTGCTGGAAGCAACCTAGGTGCCCATCAGTAAATGAATAGATCAAAAAACAATGGCACATTTACACAATGGAATTCTATGCAGCAGAAAGAAAGAAGGAGCTCCTACCCTTCTTAACAGCATGGATGGAACTGGAAAGCATTATGCTAAGCGAAACAAGCCAGGCGGTGAAAGACAAATACCATGTGATCTCACCTTTAACCGGAACATAAACAACAAAAGAAACAAACAAACAAAATGTAACCAATGACACTGAAATTGAGAAGAGGCTGATAGTCACCAGAGGGGAGAGGGGAGGGAATTTCAGGGGAAAATGGGGAAGGGTTTATAGGAACAAGTATAAAGGACACATAGACAAAAACTAGGGGGGATGGAAATGGGAGGGATGTGGGAAGGGCTGGGGCCATAGCCTGGGATGGGAGTAAAAGACAGAAAACTGTACAAGAACAACAATTAAAAATAAAATAAAATAAAATAAAATAAAATAAAATAAAATAAATAAAATAACTTGGACAAAAAAGAGTTATGGGATATAGTGCTATTAAGCTCAATCATATGTCAATAATAAGCAAGGAAGACATTTTTATTAAAATCAATATTGCCCATCTTTTAACTTTTTAAAAATATTTTTATTTTATTGATTTAGAGAGGGGGAGGGAAAGAGAGAGAAAGAAACATCAATTTGTTGTTCTACTTATTTATGCATTCATTGGTTGGTTCTTGTATGTATCCTGACAAGGGATTGAACCCACAACCTTGGCGTATTGGGACAATACTCTAATCAATTGAGCTACTTGGCCAGGGCCCCATCTATTAATTTTATAGCCTAATTTTACAATTGATAACTATAATGAAGGCTCTGAATCATTAAAGAGTAAAACAGTGAAGTTCAGAATAAATGATCAAAGTGCCTTTAGAACGAACTTCACAGAGATAGCTACTATGCTTTGTGTAAGAGTCCAGCATTTTATTTTAGTTTTTTAAGGATTTTATTCATTTATTTTTAGACAGAGGGGAAGGGAGGGAGAGAGAGAAGGAGAGAAACATCAATGTGTGGTTGCATTTCACGCATCCCCTACCAGGGAACTGTCCTGAAACCCAGGCATGATCCCTGACTGGGAATTGAACCAGTGACCCTTTGGTTCACAGGCTGGCTCTCAATCCACTGAGCCACACCTGCCAGGGCAAGCATTTTCTGATTTTACCATTCTAATACGGGATAACCCAAATCTTAAATATTCATTTAAAACCAAAATTTTTTTTTTTGCCTTTTGTAGAAATGCATAGATCTTGTCATCTGTGAATTAGAAAGAGAAAGGCTGTGTAACTACTAGGATGAGCAAATAGCTTTTTGAAGTTGCTGTCGAGGAATTTTACAGCATGGCAAGTCTGCTCACATGCAGAGTCTGGGCATTTAGATAAGGACCTGAGTTTAGGATTGCCATTCCAAGTCCCTCTTCTGATTTTCCAGGGGCAACTTCTCAAATAACAGCAGAGAGTTGGGCTCTAGAAAGTTAGTGACCTTTCCCCCAACCACCTTATTAAATAATAAGGTGCTTGCTAACTTTACTTTCTGTCCCCTGTTTGCTTTTGATCTGGCAAGAACTGCCCTTCCCCTAGCTCATCATCCTGCACCCTCCAACCCCTGCTTCTGGAATTTGTAAGTAACAAACCTTCTGACCTAAAAAGAGTCTTCTTTATTATCTTTTTAGCCAATTTAAAAACTGGAGATTACCAAAGTACAACATAGGGAATATAGTCAATAATTTGTAATAACCATGTACGGTGCTGGGTAGGTGCGAGAGTTATGGGGGGATCACTTCATAGATTATATGCTGTAAACCTGAAACTAATATAAAATAATATTAAGTGTCAGCTATAATTGACAAATAAAAATAAATAAAAATAAAAATTGATATGATATTATCATTTACATTTTTCATCTTGAGCATAATTTTTTGTTCCTATATATGATTAGGTCTTCTGAGACCCTTAACTTTCCTCCAGTCCTTTTCTGGTCTCTCTGAAATTTCTCAAGGTTCTTTTAAAAATTTAAAAGGGACAACAATTAAAATAAAATAAATAAATAAATAAATAAATAAATAAAAATAAAAAAATAAAAAAAATAAAAATTTAAAAGGTAATGCCCCAGTAGATGACATTATTTTAAAAAGAAGTCCCAAGTTAAAAAGTGCTCCAGATATCCTTGGTCAATGAAAGTGCAATACTATTATAATTTCCTCTGTTATTCTAAATTTTCATTTTACTTCCACTTAATTTGGCAGGAAATCATTCCTGCCAAATGATTTCCTGCCAAATTGACTAGTTACAATAAATTCTTGGTTCTCTTTAGATTTATGGGCAACTATGACTCTAGCATTTTTTCAAATACAGGGCAAGAATCTAGAGTTTTTCCTTTCCTAGCATTCTTGCTGCCAGAGAAAGTGTGTAGGCTTTTTGGAAGTAGCTGCTCCTTCAGCAGGAAAGCTAACAGTTCCATCACAGGGTCCACATGGTACACAGTATTAGATATTGGAAAAGTAATGAGATCAAACCTCAGCTTCCACCAGGGAAATTCAAAGTAAAGACAATGATTTCACCAAGAGTTTTTAGTTTTCCCAGAATCTTACACCTAGGGCACTGTCTAGTCAATGACATGATAAATTAGGTGACTGAAAGATAAGATCTTGAATATAAAAATAAAGAAACAAACAAACACAGCAAAGTTTGCTCACATAAGAAAGTTGAACTGGTTATAGAATCTCAGCCAGATTCTACAGTATTATCTTGAACTTCTTACTAATGGACAGGAAAGAGGCAGCCACCACTGAATGAGGTCTTGCAATTTAAAGCAACTAACATCGGTATTCAATGACCCTGCATACTAACACGGAACCGCTATTTGCAGATAACAGATATTTAAGGAGCTAGAATACAATGGATCAAATAAAAAAATGTCTTAAAAACCTCAGAAACAAACATTTAAACAGTCCTACTGAGGCCTGCTAGAAAATAGCAGTAAGTGAGTAAATCCAGATCAGATCAGAGACAAACATGGCGGCAAACCATGAGGAGAAAGTGTGAACTCTAAGACTCAAGCTCATTAAATATTATTTATAATTAAAAAACAGAAAGACAGAAAACAAAGTACCTATATATTTGAATCATAAATGCTTTCCTCTAAAACTACTCAAAATAAGGAAGGACAAGGAAAAATCAATTCCAATGAATGAAACAATTACCAATTTTTTTAAACATGTAAATTTCTAATATTGAAAATCAACACAAAATGAAAATTGGCACTGATAAAATAAACCATTCCTAACATTTATATTGGCAGCTTCTGCCAAAGAAATGTAATACATTTCAAGTCATTCTTCACAACTGAAATATCCAGAAAACAACCATTTGTTAACATGTACCTTATGTTTTCTAACAGTAGTTTGATAGAAAGAAAATAGTAATAATAGTTTAGGAATACATACCCATGTATTTCTAGAAACAGTTTTCTCAAAAAATGTGTTTTACTTATACATAGATAATATCGTACATGTATGCATCTTTATTTAGTTTCTAAGAGGGGAGATTAACTACATTCTGGAATAAAATTGTTCTCTAAGAGAATATTGCCTCTAAATCCCACCAATTTGAAATAGAAAAATATGTATTTTACGTAGGAGCAACTCTAAAATAATGTCAAGTAAACTGGAACCATGATATGATTTTTTTAAAATTAGGAGCTGTCAGTATTATTATCCCTAGAGAGTATCAATTTCATGAAAAAGTTTTGCTTTCATCATTACACAATGGAAAATAAATAATAGAAACATTCCAATAATGTCAGAGAAATTCAAAATATGAACTGGATTTTTAAAAAGGGGGCAAGATTCTTATTAACATAGATTCCCCTTCACTCAGGGAACTATTCAAGTTTTGTCACCCAACAATACATACTAAAATTAAAGCAA
The DNA here is from genome assembly GCA_004027475.1 of Anoura caudifer. Taxonomy (NCBI): domain Eukaryota; kingdom Metazoa; phylum Chordata; class Mammalia; order Chiroptera; family Phyllostomidae; genus Anoura; species Anoura caudifer. The sequence goes on along the minus strand of PVKU01008792.1, from coordinate 26,885 downwards.
AATATTATTTATGAGTGGTGTATTTTATTTTATATTTGTTAAAAAATTAGATAAGCAATTCATATTAATCTGTTTCTAATTTTAGGAAAAGTGTTTTATATCTTATTGACAGAATTAGCATTCACTTCATAATAAGATTGAAACCTCTCATCTTCTTGAAGTTACCCCACATATCTTCTTATGAGATATATACATAATAGAAACTTATCCTCATCAAAGAGTAGTAGTATTGCTTGTGAAATCAAATTAAGCTGTTCAAGCACTTATGGCTTTTTTGTTCATAGGCAGGCATCAGTAAATTATTGATGCACTTTATATAATAACCACATTATTATAATTATTGCAAATAATAACCAAATGTTAATTACTGAACTAATTAAAGAGATAGAACTCTATTTATCACCATGCTTAAAATCATTCCAAATGTACTCAAAATTTGGCTTAGAAGCTGGGTACTTTGGCTCTGTCCCCAACTTTCTACATGTGTATTTAGAAAGCATCTCATTTGTGTGATGAGACATTTCCTTATCTATAAATACAAGTCTAGCATTATAATGGTCCTTTCTTGTTTTGAAATTTTATGTTTATGCCTAAAATATCCCACAAAAACTGTTTCTTCATAGAGTTTTAATTGACTGAATTTAAATGTGACTATTTTTTCCAGCTTTACAGAGCTGTAACTGACATACAACATTGTATAAATGTAAGGTGTACAACGTGATGATTCGATGCGTATATTGTGAAATGTTTACCACAATAAGTTTAACCAACACATCCTTCACCTCACATAATTACCATTTTTTGCTGTTGTTGTTTTGGTGAGAACATCACAGCTTTACTTTCACAGCAATAAGGTGACAATTTCATGTGATGTATATCTATACATAATGTAGCCTAAATTAGCAGGGAAGTTGATGAGGCTTTCAGATTGAATGTTGTTTCCATGGCCTCTGTTACGCTTTGTGTTTTACTACTTTTATAATCCATTCAATAAAAACCTGTAGATCATGCACTGGAAATCACTTAAGACCATGAGAGACAGATCAAGAAAGTCATCAAGAGCATAACAACAGATGATGGAACTGCCCCAGGGACATGCTGTGCTGTCAGTTCATCTACGGAGCGATTGTACATGTATGCTTCTACTTTCTTGCAATGGGTCAGGCAGAACAGTTTTGTAGCTGAAGAGCATGCATGACACTGAAAACATATCATGTATGTATGATTTTTTAGGTAACCTGTGTAAAAGTGGTCACATATGTCTCTGCCTGGTTAAAAGCACACAGCTGCATCCTTGATTGATCCGGTTTGTTTTTACCCCTGTGAGAAGTAGGAAGGTTAGGTACTGAGGTTCAGAAATGCAGTGTGATGGAACAGTTTAGTCAACTGATTTAAACGGTGTAAGGTCACATACCTGTAAACAGAAATGAATTATTTTCACAGTACACGCCGTGTGCTCCACACAAAGCAATATATTTGAAACACGTAATAAGGTTAAATATCTTTCAACATAGATTTAAAAATAATGAACCAAGCTGTCATATAATTATGGTATTGAGAAGAATTTAAATACAATAATGTGCTGAGATAATCTTTTATATTCTTTTTGTTCTTCATAAAAACATTGAAAAATGGGACTCAATATTGGGGTGGGATGAAGAGAAGAGTGTAGTTTTTAAAAGCATATTCTAAAAGTAGCATTTTATTTACCTTTCATTGTCATACTTATTTAACTTTTATATTTCAAACAGCATTACAAGAAAGATGTTTTAAAATTAATCAAAATTAAAAGATAAAAACATTAATTTAAATATGTCAGACTAAAATAGACACATGAATGCATTCAATAAAGAGAAGAGATTTTTGAAATAGTTTGGAACCAATTTTCAAAAAAGAAATCATCTAAGTAAAATTCTGCAGGAGGGTTTTGTTTCTGTAAGAATCTATACATAAAAGATAGGATTGAATGTCAGCTTTCCCCAAAGGTATAATTGTAGCTAATCCCAAAATTTCACTAAATCAAATCTACTTCTGAAAAAATTATTTTGGTTTTTAAAATGCAATAATGAGAATAAATCTAAACTGCCTTCTACTGCTTCTCTGAGGAAAAAACTTTGTAAAAGAATCTAAAGAAATTGATCTGGTAACAATGCAATTAAAATCATTATATAGTAAAAGAACAATATATTTAACTGTGATGACTACAATTATTCATAAAATCAACTGAAGAAGTGCATTTGCTAATAAGTAAGCACATTTAAGTTTGCCCAAAGATGATGCCTTTCAAAATGAATACTGAACATATGAATGGGTGGATGGATAAATGAGTGAGTGAATCAGGTGAACAATATGGATATTTGTTCCTCTGCCTGATATTTCCTTCTCTGCCATATTCACCCAATGAGTTTGTCTCCATCCTTCAGGGTCTGGCTTAAGTGCCACCTCCTTTCATGGGCCTTCAACCTGACATATCCCTGACTCAATGTATCTTCAATGGACTTTATTATTCTGAAGTGGAATGTGCTTTGTTCTGCTCTATGTTATATTATCAAGGTAGACTATAACCTAATAAACCAGCATTAAGGAGAATTAGAAGCAGAATGTGAATCAGCAAATGCACAATACCATTATAACAGAAAATATGATCCTGAATTGTAACATGACACGGATATATTAAAAATTCCCATTCACTCTTTTGCCTTTCTATGATGGTTAAAACTTTGTGTGCAAATTTAGAAAGACCCCAGAAACATCAGCAGCTTACCGGAATCATATCTTGTCATCCTTTATTGTGTTAGTCATCTGTAAGCACAGATTAACAACATCCACTTTCCAGGACTGGTGTAAGGGTGTGTGTTCTTTTGTGCCCACCTATCAGGTGATGAGTTGGTCACCGGGCCTCTTACTCTCTATGGTCCCTGTAGCATAATGGATGCCATGGCGCACTGCCAGACCCTCCTTTCCAGCACATTGCTCATTGCTCTGGCTGCCGGGAGTGTTGGCAGCTGAAGCCTCACAGCTGAGTTCCTCTCTGGGAATGGTCAAGCAGAAAAGAGCTGCCTCATCCAAGTTTACACTCCCTCCCCTAGAAGAGGGGAGGGATAGCCTGCATGCAATGACAAACTGGTTCAGGGAACAAAGGCTGGACCTCCCGCTTCAATCTGGGACTATTCCACAGAGTCGTTGCAAAGCCAGAGATACCTATAGGATCAGCTGAGGCCTCTGCTGTGATTGCAGAGCATTTCAACTTCTCTCTCTTGTTTCCCTCACTTGTTACAGGTATAAAGAGTTGTTCCTGAGAACAGTACCCAGCAAAGTCTCTTATGCAAAGATTTCACTCAGAGTTGGTTTCACAGGGACCCTGGCCTCAGGCTGACTCCCTGTATAATCCCATGGTTAATATAAGTTAACATACAAAATTCCAACCTTATGTACAGCTCTGACTTGTCTTAAGAACTGTTTCCAAATACCTACTGTTCAGCATCTCTTACCTATATTGCAAGTTGCTAACAATTAAGATGTCCCCAAATTAAAATGTTTCTCCCCTACCCTCTAAATTTTCTCTGCCCCTGTATATTTTTAATAGCACCAATAGCTACCTAGTTTTCTAAGCCAAAACCTTATGTTATAAGTCAATGTGTATCACCCCAAAAGATGTGTTGAATTCCTAACCCTTGGTGCCCTTGAATATGACCTTATTTGGAAATAGTGGTTTTGTAGATGTAGTCAGATAAGATGAGGTCATTAGGGTGGGCCTAATCCAATATAATCAGTGTCTTCATAAGAAGAAAAGACACAGACACATAGGGAAAATGCCATGTGATGAAAGAAGCAGCAGAGATCAGTGATATACCTGTAAAACATGGAAGGCTAAGGAGTGAGGCCTACCACCAACATCTACAAAAAAACAAGGGAGTATCCTCCCTGGAGCCTTCAGAGAGAGCATTGGCCCTGCTGACCTCCATTTTAGTCTTCTGATCCTAGAATTGTCAGAGAGTAAGTTTCTGTTGGATAAATCTACCAAGTTTATGATACTTTGTATGGCAGCCGCAGGACACTGATACATCCATTCAAACAGCTCACAACTCATATCTCCAGACCTTAAGTAAGTAAGTCCTCATATTTGAACTTGCGTGTGCCATAGAGTTTATCCCCACCTGGCACTGCCACTGTCTTTCTTAGCTAAAGCCTCACCTGCTGTGCTTTGGAGGACTGCAACAGCTTCCCCTTCTCCCACCTTTCTCCCCTGCTGGTTTCATTACACCCCCGGTGCAATTTCCTTTAAAATTACAAGACCTTAAAACTTCCTCATTCTGTTAAGCAACAATAGACATATTTCAGTGTCCTGTCATGTGCATCAGGCCATCCACTGTCTGGCCCAACCTACTTTTCACTGGGCCATTGTCACCTGCACTTCAATGGGCCTTTTTTGCATCCGGATGCTTCCCCATGTGCTGATTCCTCCTTTCTCTCTACAAGAAAGGTTTCTGTCTCTTTCTCTCATTTCCTGTCTTCCATTCTCATTCTCTCTCTCTCTCCTCTTTGTGCTGCTGAATTCTCTGTTTACTGTGAAACATACTGCGGGTCATCTTTTCTGTGAAGTATTCCAGTCTATTTTCAAGAGTAGTTACCCCATCCTCTATGCTGCCTCAATATTCTGTCAAGGGTTTTGATTCTTTTTTGTATTTTAAGTTATTATCTTGCTTTCCTCTATGGCAGTTAAGGCACTACCAGAGACAAAGGAGATCTTTACATTTAGTGAAGAAATGAGCACCACTGATGCTGTGTCTTTCGAGTGTCTAGCAGGTGCATGGTAAGCAGGTGCTCAGTAAATGTGAGCAGAAAAATGACTAGGGGTAATTTATAGAAAAGGTACTCAGATGTATTCCTTTTCAGGAGTTTTCTCCCACAGTGGTCAAGTGAATGAAGGCTTACATGGACTTTGAGCCTGTTTGGAAAATGAAGTTTTGCAGGTTTGGGGTAATGCTCTTGAAGATAGAGAGTTTGGTTATATAAAATTTGAAGCTTTCTTTGAGTTTCTTTCTCCATGGACCTCAGCTAGCTCTATCACAACTTTGATACAGTACTTCAAAACTCTAAAGAACTATTAAGTAAAGTATCTGCCTTTGTCTTGAGAAGGGATGAATGGGGATCTCTTTCTGTGAGGATATTTTTTCACAGGATGTTTTCCTCTCTGCTGAGTACCCAAGATGAGCAAATTCACTTCAGCCTTGAGAAGTGGATATGATGGGTGACTCAAGAGTTGGGGGATTTTAGTTTAAGGTCATAGTTAATAAGTCAAGTAGTTAATGCATGTAAAAAGCTATTGTTTCAGGAACAGCAGGTACAGCCCATGCTGACTCCAGGAGACCACAAGTGATTGGCCTTTGTGCTCCAGAAAAGACCATAAACAATCAAGGTGGTATCTGAGCCACTGTGCTCCAGGGAGAGATAGTTCATTGCCCAAGACACAGATGAAGAAAATCACCCAGGCCCAGGCTGGTGTGGCTCATTGGATTGAGCGCTGGCTTGCTAAACCAAAGGGTCACTGGTTTGATTCCCAGTCAGGGCACATGCCAGGGATGCAGGATAGGTCCCCAGTAGGGGGCACGTGAGAGGCAACCACACATTGATATTTCTCTTCCTCTATTCTCTCTCCCTTCCCTCTCTGTCTAAAAATAAATAAATAAAATTTTAAAAAAGTAAAAAAATAATAAATAAAAGAAGGAAAATCACCCAGGACTTAGGACACAGGACACAGATAAAGAAAATGATCAGTCAGCACATGAAAGTATGTTAGGGAAATTGCTGGATTGCAGCTTTCATCTCATTAACCTCTTTCCTGAATTCCAAATCCCTTACCTACACTTTTTCCCCTTTATGAAAAGGCTTGGCTTGAAAGAAAATGTAAGATGGTCTGTTAGGGTACATACCCACCATCTTCTCAGATCGCTGCCATCTGAATAAAGTGCCCATAAAGATTCAATCCCTGTCTCTGCTCATTGGGTCTGGTAGGTGACAGGCAGCACTGGCTTTTGTGGTTTCAGATACCTTTGTTGAAAGAGCCGTAAGGAAGATGTATAAGGGGTATAAGATTCAGAGCAAGTAAAGGAGCTTCTCTGAAAGCTGTGGGTGTCTATACTATATACTTGACAATCTTTAAAATCATATGAGGCTGTTATGTTTTAAAATGCTTAGAGAAATAAGCTGGATGGATGTAATGTTTTGCTCTAAAATTTGCATACACTTCCAAAATCAATGTTCTAATTTTGTAAAACAGCTCTATTTTGTCATTGTTAAAGCAGAGAAGTAATCTGTAATAGCTAAAAACAAAGGAAATGTCTCTTTAACCCCCTTAGAATGAGCTCGCCATTTAAAAAATATTAATTTAGTTTCTTAGATCTTTAAGTTTGAGACTTGGCACAATTTTAAATAAAGAACACTTCTTAAGAATTTAGTTAAGCCAGATACCAATCACGTTAAATGATTGCTGCTGGGTGGAAGAATTTTTTTCCTAAGCACTGTTACTAAAATGCCTGCAGCACAGGTCTTAATAAATATTTCATGCTTCCTTTAAGGCTCCTGATAATGAAAGGCTTCACTGCTAATGGTAAAAACCTGTGCATTGTGTCGTTAATGCTTGGCCTCAGGAGGAGGCTGGCTCTGAGTGGGTGTTGATTCACTGTCTTCCTTCTAAAGTGCAGTGACAGGAATCTGGTGAATCATGGGTTCATGAGAGATGACAATTCTGAGACAAACGTGAACACCAGTTCTATTGCCAATAATTTCCTCACAACTGGTTAAGATATTTTACTCGATACATAATTTGAAGTCATCTCTTTGGTTATTCCCTGGTAAGATGTTTTATTATGAAATATGTTTACTTCATTGTGGAGTGTATATTTATCAGTCTGTCAGGACAAGGTAACCTGCCAATCTGAGAGCTGATACTAGAAGATGGAAAAGTCTCCATAAAATATAATGGGAAAATAGGATATTGGGACTTAAAAGACAGAGGTGTCAAAGGTCAAAGGTTTTCTTTTCTCTTGTTCAAAATGTAAACTCTTAAACGTGAAAGAGGGGGGATACCATCAGGCCCTGAATAAAGATAATGATATCCCAGGACCCTGGATCAAACAAGATGGGGTGAATTTAGCTTCATTTCCCATGGCAAGTCAATCCATCACTGTGGCCATTGGGAACACTACAGGTAAGGATGCTGAGGTTGCACACTGATTTAGGCAGGGGGAGGTTGAAGGATGTGGGCAATAAGAGAGAAAAGTAAATGGAATTAAGCATTGCTAAGAAAGTCACTTAAATAGAGTTGGGAGGCCACTGAGGAAGTTGGGCCTGTGCATATCTCTTGTGTTCATTCTCAGAACTGCTGTTAAGTTGCTATTTCTAAACTCAGCTCAAGGCCAAGCTATGAGCACAGTGGGACAGCATTTGCTGCCTGGACTTTACTTCCTTCCATACACACCCTGGAATAGCAACTGCTACCTGGTAGTTTCTGTCCACATTAGTTTGCTTATTGGAACAAACCAATCCCAGTTACCTAGTTAGCAATGATTCATTTGCATGGAGGACCTAAATGGGAACTGCATTTGTGGTTTTTCCCTTTATAAACCCTGCCTTTTTTTGTTCTCCTCAGAGTGTAATATAGATTGCTACCTGAATCTGTGCCTTTAGGACTGCAATCCTTTTTGCTCAAATTAATGCTTTTTGTGAACCTCTTCTTTGGTTACCATGTCTGAGAAGAGGCTCCCTGTGTGTCTTTACACACTAAAGTTGTGAACCACTGATCTACATCATGCTGCACCTCTTAAATTTAACCAGTAGCAAGCAGCTCCTTACAGTGTGTACATGACTATTCAATTTCATTCCCATAAAAATTGTTAATTGGGCACTTACTCTCCAAAAGGCACTTGTCTAATTATTAACAGAAATTCTTTAATCTTCATTATAATTTTAATTTGCATACAGGGAAACTAGAAAAAAGGAGAGATTTTTTAAAATTTCTCAAAATCATAAAATTAGTTAATATCAGAGCTAGGATTCAAGGCAGGTATTCCATCTCCAGTAGCTGCATTCTTAACCATAATTTATGGCAGTGCTTAATACAAATAACCTAAGTGTATTGAGTGGGGCATTACTTTTTATTGGGTAATCAAGATTTGCATCTTGGGCAAAGTTCATCAAGAACATGGCCATCACTATTCAAAGGTATCTCAGGAATGAAAAATAAAGTTGCAAAGGAGGAATAAACAAAAAAATCTGGGAACTCCAGGGAGAGCTGAAGATTAGGGGAATTGGAGCAGGGAAGTTAGCAAGGAAGGCTAATAGAAACACTTTGAATAAAGAAAATGAGCATTTATCAGTGGTTCAAATTGAAAACGAAGTAGTAACTAGGAACATTTAAATCTCAAGCAACTGGAGAGAGACTCTAGACACAGGTTTTCATAGTGGATGGCACTTAATACTGTCTCTAAGCTATCCTAACAAATTTCCCATAAATCTTGAACTTTTATTATTTCTCAAGTCCAGCATATTGTCTAGTATGTTTGAATATACTCAAGATAACACACTTTGAGAAATGCCATGGAAATTTTCTCATAAAGAAGGGCATACTCTCAAAATCCATAATTTTATTTTTTAAAATATTTTATTTATTTGTTTTTAGAGAGAGGAGAAGGGAGAAAGAGGAGAGAAACATCAATGTGTGGTTGCATCTCGCACACCCCCTACTGGGGACCTGGCCCAAAACCCAGGCATGATCCCCAACTGGGAATTGAACCGGCAACCCTTTGGTTTGCAGGTTGGCACTCAATCCACTGAGCTGCACCAATAATTTTAAATCTGAAGTTCTTTTAGATGGTAATGATGATAAATACAATAATAAACACAACAGCTAACATTTTGGGGGGGCTTACCAACTCAACTACTGTGCTAAATAACTTTAAGAGATTAGCTTATATATTATTCTTTATTACAAGTTCCTGTATATAACCATATAAACCACAGATATGAAATAGAAAAAGTATATATTTTTCTCACTATAACTATGTCATAAAGTGATAATCAAGAATATTAGAATATTATCATCAAATGGTTTTTAGATAACAGTCGAAGGCCACTAAATTCCATGCTTTTTTAGAAAGGGTTTATGGAATAAGTGGCAGAATAACTTTTTGTTCAGTAACTAATAGTTTATAGACTAAAGATGTAATACACTTCCACTGAATGCCACAGAGTATATAAATTCTTCAGAAGCATGGAGTAGTACCCCATCAGAGATCACTTGGGTATTAATCCCAATAGGAATATGTGTTTTATACCTGAAATGGACAAAGACAGGGGGAGGGAGATTGAAATAGGATGGATCTACGAAGCCCAAGATTGGGACTTCTGTCAGGCTCTGCCTTTAACTAGCATTATAACTGTATGTAAACTCATTTCCTCTTACTGAGCTGGCTTTCTCAGTTAGAAAATGAGGTGCTAAATAAATGGTCAGATCTGTAAGATTCTGTTTAAAATGTTATAATTCAGCATACTAAGAATAAGACTTTTACCAGCAACTAAGGAGATTTATTTAAGGTTAGCCATGGCTTTGAGCAAAGGAAAACTGACCAGGTAGGAAATGGTTCTTCCCAAATATCAAGATGTCTGTGTGTTCAATAAACTGCCAAGCTACCAAAGTACCTTATCAGCTAGAATCCTGGCCCATTCAGAAAGTCTGTCGGGTAATTGGCATTTTATAACTGGAATCATTATTAGAAAAAAATGGGCTACTGAGTTAGTTTTCCCTTTCTACATGCAACTAGACCCAGATTACTGCTCCTAAAGAAGATATGGAGAATCTGGTTTTCTATCTTCAAGACTAAAAAAAAAAAAAAAAAACCCTCAACTTTTGCACTTTGGCAATATTACTTCTTCCATGTAAGGTTTTAAAAATAAAATATTTTATTCCTTATTTTGTCAACTTGCAAATAATTTCTTTAGCTACTTGGAAACATAGTTTCCCAATTTACTAATCATCTATTCACTCAATAATTATTGAGCAATTACTATGTACCTAGTACTGGTCATAAGGCCAGTACACACACACACAGCTGTGTATCTTTATTCCGAAGTCCACTACAAATGAATGGAGGCCAGGTTTAATATAGGGTTAAACAGATAAAAGCATTTGGTAAATACCTGACAAATAGTTGCAAAAGTGATCTAAAGAAAGGAAAAAATTAAAGAGATATCTTAAAAGGTTAAACAGATCCCATTAAATTCTGTCATAAAGATGGCTTATGATTTTCATATTCCATATTAAGAAAAGCATAGCTCAATGATACTTTGAATATATGCAACCAGGTATGGGAAAGGAGGATATAATATGATTCCTGTTCTCAATGAGTTTATAGTACTCTTTGATGCATACAATCATTTCTCAAAAAAATTAAAAATATAAAACTAAATAACACATCCAGGAAGAAGCATAATACTGTGTGGGCTTCAAAATGAGGAGAGTTCACATCTGCTTGGGGAGAAATCAGAAAGGATATAATAGTCCCACTTTTGAGCACTCTGAATACTCTCTAAGCATTTTACATGTGTTAATTCATTTAACCCTCACCTAACCCTATGATGTAAGGACTAATAAATAAGTTTACAAATGAAAAAGCTGGAAGCTGTGACTTTGAAGATGTGTATAGCATTTTGAATGAAGAAGGAAATCCCAAGCAAAGTCATTCAGGTACTGAGTGTATGTGGCCCAGAAGGAAACTGGCTTGTACAGGTGCAGGAGATCCAGGCAAACACTAGGAGACACAGCTGGTCCACGCTGGTGGGGGCCGTGAAGTGAAGGCTTCATCGACAGTCTGTAATTCAGGAGACTTTGGGGACTAAGGATACTTTTTAAAGGAGTGACATGATTAGGATTGAACCTGAGTAAAATAAATCAAATAAGAAGATTAGAATAGATGGAAAATGGAGGCAGAGATACCAGCTGGGACTCTACTTGGGATGGTTTAGGCAAGAAGCAGTGAGTTCAAAGGCAAAGGTGACGAAGAGCAGTGGACTGAGCAGACACTGTGGAAGAAAACTTACATGACTTTGTAACTGATAATGAACTGGGAATGAAGGAAGGGGAAACTTACAGATACCTGGTGCTTTCAAATATAGCTAACCAAGATTAAATCAATTATTAACAGATGAACCGTGAGAAAGCTACCTTGGACACTCACACACACAAAAACTATCCATCTGTATGCAATATGAGTAAGAACTTATAAAACACAAATCTGATTCATTTCATACCAATCAATAATGTGAAATGCAATGTATACAAAACACTCTTACCGCTTTGCCGTATTCACTTTCTGAGTCACTGCTAAGTTCCTCAGTGTTCATGATATCCAGATCAGATTCCCCAGTTGCAATTGGCACAGTCACTGTGAGGCTGGGATTATGAATAAATGACTGATAATCACTTTCTTCCATCAAGTATTTGTCCAGGTTCCTTCCAAAACCACCGGGTTTATCTTTTTCCTTGTGGAAATTGTGATCCTTGCTCAATTCAGCAAGCGTGCGGTTAGAGATGTAGTTTTCCTTCTTACTATTTAGATCTTCTGCTTGTCTTATCTCTTTGGAAATCTTTGGCTTTTTGGAAAATGTTTTTAAAATAAATTCACGTAAGGTTTGTTTCATGTAATTTATTCCCTTCTTTATTCTGGTCACTGCAATCTGGAGGTTGTTTGTATCAGTTTCTTCTTCACTGGCTGTAAGATTGTCTGAACTAAATGAGCTCAATAATAAAGCCAGAAATAGGTTGAGGACCTATAGCAGGGTGGGGATGGGCATGGGAAAATAGGGAGACAGGAAATAAAAAAAGAAAATGAGCACACTTTTCTGAAATAAAGCTCAAAACCTACACAAGCGATGAAGATGCCTGCACTTCTCCACACATAGATAAGAACCTATATAGGGGTAGACGAGAGGTGAGACTCCTATCAGTCTCTGCCTGTACTAGCTCCTGCAAACTCTGGAAGGTCAGCCATAGCCATGAAGGACTAGCAGGAGGAGCCAAGGGAACCTCCTTCAACATTATTATTAAGTCATTCTGAAATTCATTCCTATAGCAGGAGGCCCTCGGTCAAATTCCCTTTTCTGGACCTAATCAGCCCTGCTAACGTTTACCTTGAACTGATACACGTTACCAGTGAGAAACAGGTAGAACAAGAACATTGCCACTACTGCCTACTGTGCTGAAGAAACTTAGGCCAAGTTACTTTTCCCAGAAGACAAATGTTACTTGTTGCAACAAATGGAACATGTAATACTTGCAGACCTCCTGTAATAAAATATTCTGCCCAAGAATTGTGTCAGCTTGCAACTTAATGAGGCTTTTAAAGGAAAGAAAAGAGCCTGCCCATTGAACTCAATTCAAATGAGATAATGGCATTATGATCTGGTGGCCTCAATGCCAATCATTTTGGCCCTGGAAGAGATTTAACAGAGGTCAGGACAATATCCTTGAGCAAAATCCTGTCTTTGTGCAAAAACATTTCTGTTGTTCCTCTCTGAGGTAGGGTTCAGGTAAACTCAGTACCACAAAATGTAAGAATTCTCACAGAGGGCTGAAAATATATAGAAAACAGAAAGGTAACAGAATTACTCTTTCATGTAAATCTATTTATGGCCAAAAATATCTACCTCATATTAATATAAACAAAATTATTAGGGAATACCTACCTACATCCATCATGCCATTATTTATCTATCTATCTATCTTTATTTATTTTACGGTGAGAACATTTAAATTCTATTTTCTTAGCAACTTTCAAGTATATAATACAGTATTATTAACTATAATCATATGCTATAAATTAGATTCCCATAACTTATTCATCTTGCAACTGGACCTTTGTACTCTTTTACCAACGTCTCCTATTTCCACCACCTACCCTTGGTAACCACCATTACAGCCTCTGTTTCCCTTTATTTGGCTCTTTTAAGATTGCACATATTTCAATAATATACTTCTATTATATCACATCTTCACTGAGAATAGATATTAACAATTATTTTAATTTCATCAAACTCATAATAAGATGTTAATATTCTATCCTGGTCTACTGGATATCACAAATGAAAATGAAGTCCATTTTGCATGATGCCCTCATTTTCATATTAGGCAGGGAAATATAAAATACATATTTTACTCAAAGTGCTATTCTGATTAATGCTCTTCACTAGTTTCCTTATGCAAACTTGAGCTTACTGAAGTCTCATTTTCTTGAACTACCTTCTAAAACTTATGATTTTTAAGTCATTTCAATTAATTGGTAGTAAAATGACCTAAGGAATACATGAGAAAAAGGAAAAAAAAATGAGAAATCTATTTAGCGTGTGACTATAATACACCCAGGACTACATCAGGAACATAACATTTGTTTCTTTCTTTTCAGATTCAATTCTACATCATTAGTCATTCTTTAATCAAGAGTTGGTTATCAACTTTGTAAATTATACTTCTGTTGTCTTTCACTGGCAAAATCTTGTACAAAATATAACTGTGGGTTATCTTGCAGGAAAATTAAGATAATATTACATTGTCTCTTCTGTTATTCTCTCTACTGAAATGATCAATGTTCTATTACAATTAATAGTTTTAGATCTAATTAATCCTAAAATTATAAAATATCTGGTTATATCCTCATGACAATTTTCTATGGATAATTTTAAATGTGTGAATATCTGATTACATACCACGAGGTTTCCAATGACCATGACCATCATGTAAACAATAAGGCACATGGGTTGGCCAGCGACCTCCATGCAGTCCCACATGGTCTCTATCCACTCTCCACACAGCACGCGGAACACGATCAGGAAGGAGTGGAAGAAGTCATTCATGTGCCAGCGTGGGAGCTTACAGTCGTCATCAATCTTGCAGACACATTCTTTGTAGCTTTTACCAAAGAGCTGCATGCCGACCACGGCAAAAATGAAGACGATGATGGCCAACACCAAGGTGAGGTTTCCCAGGGCCCCCACGGAATTGCCGATGATCTTGATCAGCATGTTCAGTGTTGGCCAAGATTTTGCCAACTTGAAAACTCGGAGCTAAAAGTAAACAAAATGCATAATAATAATTATTATGGTAAGTTTTCATGTTTTCAATCTTTAGTTTTATTTTAAGTTATAAAACAATGTCAATACCTAGCAAAAATGATTATTTGTATTTTTCATTTTCATCTATTTACAATATTTCTGTTATTTTGTTATGCTTGCCACATTATAATTACCACATTTGTTTTTTAAGAAAGTGTGTAATTTTTGTTCAGGATTGCTATAGAAGCCCCTTAACATGGTTTTGCATATAGAATTAATAATTTACCCTTAATTCTATTTTCTGATGCTTTTATAAACTTTTTAAGGCAGACCTAGGTGTAAAGTCCAACATGTTAGAGAAAAATTCTTTAAGGTCTTTATTTTTTTTGTGTATTTTCTATTAGACAACAATTGTTTGGAGAACAATGATCTAATCTATAATTATCAAATTCACAAAGTAATGAATATATTATAATGGTTTACATTTGGTAAACCATAAGCCTTTTACCAGGAAATAAATTATTGTCCTACTGGGTAAAGAAATATTTTCTATTATAATAGTATACACATCAGAATATGTCTTCAAGATTCTAAAATTAAACATTTGTGTGGCTTTGAGTTTTTTGAGTGTTTATTACTGAGTAAACTTTATTTCATTAGATATCAGCACCTAATCTTTTCCTTAGATTGAAACCTCTGAAAGTTTAAATAATAATAATCCAAAAGTGAAGAAACAGCTTTTTATCTATAGACTCTAATGTAAGGTTTGTCTACACTTACCAGTCTGAATGATCGGAGAACTGATAATCCATCCACTTCTGATAGAAAAAGCTCCACTAAACTTAAAGTCACAATAACGCTGTCAAAAATATTCCATCCTACTTGGAAATACTTATATGGATCCATGGCAATTAGTTTTAAAACCATTTCAGCTGCAAAAATCCCAGTAAAGACCTAAGTGAGAAATATAATTTTTTCTGGTATTATTAGAAGGTAACAGAATCAACATAATGATGATAAATACTGTTTAGCTTTTACTGTGCCTCAGTGTGCTATATACTTTACAAATGAATATTATTCTCTCATTTAATCCTATTAACGAGGTATCATTCTTGCAGCCCTAATATAAGCATTGAAGGGTTAAAAAGCTCTTACTCTCCTGCCAGCTCTCATTATCCTTAGACAGCACATTAGAAGAGCATATAAAAATTCCAGATAAATAAAACACTTGACAACACAGGCACTATTTGCAAATATATATATATATATACGGTCAACAAGTTATTCTGGAAGAAAATAAAAAGAAAACATGGATACTGAGATTTTGAACCATTGTCTTTCTGGTCTGATTCCTCAGAGTAATAAAAAACACGTTGACTCACTCTTTAAAGATTTATCAATAGAAGAGGAAAAAGTATTTAATTGACACAACGGCAGCTAAAGCAAGACTTCCAAAGCTTTGACACAAAAGTGCATCACAAAACATCATTAATTCATGACTGTAGAATCAAAGAGCTCACTTAAAAAGGCAACAGTGAAAGATTTGTTTATGAATCATTCATAAGGCAGGTATAATTTGACTCAAAGAAACTGACCAAGGAAATTTCAAAGGGTCAGGTCTATAACTACGTGAGTCATCCTAAAATAATGCAGCATTGAGAAGAGCATT
The DNA here is from genome assembly GCA_004027475.1 of Anoura caudifer. Classification (NCBI taxonomy): domain Eukaryota; kingdom Metazoa; phylum Chordata; class Mammalia; order Chiroptera; family Phyllostomidae; genus Anoura; species Anoura caudifer. The sequence goes on along the minus strand of PVKU01008792.1, from coordinate 11,113 downwards.
AGGAGGCACTCATACTTGGGACAGTGGGAACACATAAGGCACACGGTGAATTCTTTCTGTGTTCACACTGAGGTAGTCAACTCAGTGAGATGGTATTGATTTTCATGATGCGAGCCTCCATCAACAACTAGAAACTAGATAATCCTGTGTTATTCTAAAGAGGAATAAAAGGAAGAAGAATGCTAATTTAGAGACTAAAAGGGGTACAAACATTTTGACTGGGAAATTTGTAAGCATATTGGGAGAGAAGACCAACCCAGAAACACTCTTTGACTTTAAAGATCAACTGGTTTAGAACCAAGACAAAAATGAAATGATCTGACACAGATATTCATAGAGGCATCCAGAGTGATTCGTATTTATGAAGAATGATAAGCTGGGACCCTTCGGCCATGAAACAGAACCTTTGACTGCCTCATTCAGGTTATCAGAAACTAGCATTTTTTGTTCATCATTATTATTTTTTAAAAAACATTTTATTTATTTATCTTTAGAGGGGAAGGGAAGGAGAGAGGGAGGGAGGGAGAGATATATCAACGTATGGTTGTCTCTTGTGCATCCCCCGCCGGGAACTGGCCTGCAACCCAGGCATGTGCCCTGACTGGGAATTGAACCATAATCCCTTGGTTCACAGGCCCATGCTTAATCCACTGAGCTACACCAGCCAGAGCTGTTCATCATTATTAATTAAGCTAGAGTATGACCAACACTGCACACTGAAAAGATCATTTTGGCTTCATTATACTAATCAGATCCTGAGTTTCCCTGAAGCCTGCGGATCGCCCTCTCGCCTGCCCCTGTGCCGTCTGTCCAGCTCAGCCATTTTGGATCCTGGTTGTTCTTGTTCTTAAGTCTTATTTCTGCAGATCGACTGAGAACATGATGATGATGACAGTAACAACAGGTTTAATTTGTTGATTACTTACTGTATGCCAGGCTAATAAGTAGAAAATATTTAATCTTATCCCAACAATGTGATAATGGAGTATTATTATCACTATATTATAAATAATTATTATTTTATAAATGAGGTAATATTATTCTATTAATGAGAAAATTAAAGCTTATAGAGATTTACATATTTGTCCAAGGTCATATAACAAGTTAGAGGCAAAATCAGGATTGGACCCAGTACTTGGGGATTCTAAAGGCTCAGACACTTTACCTATTAGGTCAAAACAAACATCCATAGTTTTCCTGAAAATATGTGGGGTGTGTACTTTCAAGGAAGCTGCAATGTTATAAAATGGGTAAGAAAGCATCGATTATCAAAGCATTAATCACAAGAAACATGCTGACAGAAAAAAAAACCCTCTAAGAACTCCCAAAATGGTGACTCTTTATGAAAATATTGTTATATAGACCTAAACATTACTGCAAAATTATTTGAAAATAGTATTTATCAGCAGAAATTAGAGTCTGTACAATGATTCATATTGTAAATTCTGGATATGCATAACTACCTAGCTGTGTGCCCTTTTAATTTAAGAAAACTGACAACTATGGCAACTAAAGACAGACGCACTTGAAGGAACTCACCAAATTTCCCACAGTGAGCACGTTTTTGAATTCTTCAGTCATTGGGTGATGCTCCATAGCCATAAACAGTGTGTTTAAGACTATGCAAATGGTAATAGTAAGATCTACAAAAGGATCCATTACAATGAAATTAATAAGGTTTTTAAATTTTATCCAAGATGGAGAGCAATTCCATTCCAGGAATGTGTGTGCAAATCTGTACCACCAAGGTGGACATTTTTGTCTGGACTCTTCAAGTTCTGGGAGAAAAAGGAAAAGAGAGAGAGAACATGAAGTCAATTATTTGTGTGATTTATTACTAACCAGTTACAAATCAGAAACAAGTCTTCTGGTTTAGACTCTGCAAATTTAACTGTACTATTTCCATGAAATCATAGCATTATTACATAAATATCTTCTATCACATGTTCATTTGCTAGATCAAGTGTAAGTGAGGGGAAAGCAGTGAAATTAGTGACTGAAAGCAGATATGGCATCTCTCAGAGAAACATGTATCTAACACATGATTGTTAACAAGGCAACCTATTTTTTTTTAAGGGAGAACTGTATCTCTTCCACCAATATACATACTCCCCCATGTATCCTTCAACCCACAACAACAATAAGAAATTCTACTCTATGCCAAAAAGCTCTCACTAGAGAGCTTTTTTCTGGGTGAAAACAATCCCAGAACAAGGAGTCTAGAAATAATTTATGGAGTGATGCATACAATTGATATTTCATATCATTAGCCCATTTGCTTCTTACCAAAGTTTCCTTTGGTAAGAACTTTGTCAGGTGAGATGGTAGCCTTTGCACAAGCTGGGAACTACAGCATATTTTGGGGGGAGAGAATGGGAGCCAGTACCTATAAAAGTTGCCACCCTTTGACTCTCTTCCCAATGCATGTGAAGGTCTAACCACTAGTATTGGCATTAAATTCTCTAATCTGCTTTCTCGAATGCCTTTTCATCATAATTTTAACAGGTATCATGCCACATGTTAATATTTTACGCTTTTATAGAAAGTGCTCAGATGCAGCAATTTATCTGGAAGTGTGTATTAATTTCTTATATATTAGGTGATAAATTCAGAGAGAGTAGGTTAAAGATTAAAAAGTGGGAGAACCACACAACCCTGGGTTAACCTAGGTTCTTCATTAATTACCATTAAGCTATTTATCTTTGAAAGGTCATATCATCCCATGCTTATCTTTAATCACAAATAATTTTATCCATTTTAAGCACATAAAGATGATTCCATGAGTGTCTATTGGTTATATTTACCATTGCATATAACCATTTAAAATTCTTTGAATTCTTCCTGAGAACCTCATGTACTGATCAGAATTTATCTGGATTTCATGTAAAAATTGTAAAGAGAATTTTTTAATAAATTATTTTTTAATCCTCACCCAAAGATATATTTATTGATTTGAGAGAGAGAGAGAGAGAGAAAGAAAGAGAGAGAAACACCATTGTGAGAGCAGAATATCGATCAGTTGCCTCCTAAACACGCCCCAACCAGGAATCAAAACCTAGGTACGTGCTCCATCTAGGAATCGAACCTGCAAACTTTTGGTACATGGGACAACACTCCAATCAACTGAGCCACCCAGCCATGGCACTAAAGACAGTATTATTCCATACCTTCTACAGTGTTTGTCAGTATGCTTGCTCTGCTCATTGCTCTTTGTCTGAGTTGGGGATCATTCAACATATCTTCAGAAAAGAGATAAGAACTGGAATGTCGCTTTTTTTGTATTTGATTGGTTGTACCCTAAAAATACAGTTAAAATTTAAAACTATAATTCTAATAAGTTATAGGTATAAAATAAAATCTTGCTTAGGTAGCTGTAACGAGTAATTAAAAGTACAGACAAAATTGCTGGGCTCAAATCATGTTTCTGCTACTTGCTGCATCGTATGAGGGTTACTTGACCCTTCTCTGTCTCAGTTTCATTATTAGTAAAATGAGGATAATCATAGGACTTGACTTATATTCTTGCTATGAAGAGTAAAACAAATTAATACTTAGGAAATAAGAAACTAACTGAGCAGCTTTCATAGTTATAATCACTATCATCTCTCTTTCTGGGTTTCCAATGTACTCAGGTAGTTTTACTATGTAAGAATCACATGAAAACAGCTAAACAAGTATTCTGGGGTGTTGTGTGTAAAGGGAGAGAATCTCAGAATCCTCTAAGGAATTTCTTTAATTATTCTTTGTTGACGTGAAAGCACTAATGGAGGCGACTGTAATGATTGTTTCTTATTGCCAAGGCAGAGCTCATAATAAATAACTCAATTTGAAAAAGGCAAGCAAGACTGATAGGAGCTGTAGCGAAGCAGAGAACATAAGCTCCATCTAAAAGAGGAGACCACTGTTTAGTTCAAAGGACTGCTGCCATGCGGGAATATGAGCTCAGTTTGACCAGGTATGTTCATTTTTATGTGAAATAACTTATTTCTAAATCTTGGCAACTCATTGAAAGTTAAAACACTATGCCAGTTCAGAGCAGGTCAACAATACAGACACAAACATACATGCTCACACAATACATATTTAAATACAAACAACTATACAACTTTACATTTATCATCCCTCTATCCATCTATCAATCTATATGCTTGCATGTGTTAAATACATATGTGTATATATATACACACCATTTGCAAATGTATATATATATAGTTCTAGAATTGTAAATTTGTATAGTTGTTTAGATATATATGTGTGTGTATCAAAACATAGACACACAGGCATACCATGCCCATGTGTGTATGCCTGTATGTAAGCATGTGTGTGATCACGGACGTAGACATATCTACAGGTGGCTTTTTATAGAGATCTCTCTATAACCATGTTTTCTCTGATACAGTCTCTACTTTCTGACTTTCCAGAAGCAGAGACTTCTTTTTCTTCAAGACAAGACTATATTTAATCAACAGTTGAACAATATCAATTGTTTAATCAACAATTCAAATGAAGTGAAAACATTTCATATAAAAAATGAAATAATCTCCAAATTTGATATAAATGATATAATCTTTTACAGATAATAAATATTGAAAAGCAAAACTCAACAAAGATCTGATTCCAGAAACTTAACATGCTCATTTGATAAGGAAAATGCCTTGACAGAGGGCGGAAGCTGTATCATGCAAGGAGAGAGGTCAGGTGCTACCTAAAAGCACATGCGTTCATTCAGATGGAAACATGTGTGGCCATGGCTTTGATGGAACTTTAGTTTCACTTGAAATGCTACATTATCTTCAAATTTGGACATATGAATAAGTAGCATGAGTTCAAAGCTTGTTAGGCTAGACAAAGAGCTTGCTGATATTTAGTGAAGGCAGCCTACCATAGTATCTTAGAGAGGTAACCTGGAAAGTCTAAAAACTAAAAAATCTCACTTTCAAACCTAATCAGGACCTTTAACCACTCAATGATTCCTAAACTCTTGAAATTGTTGCTTTGTTTTTTCTTTTTATGTGGGTATGTTTGTATTAATGTGTGTTCTGATGTTGTTTTTATTCATAGACTCACGACCAATGAGTATTTTTTAAGTTGAAAACAGTAAATTTCATTTACGTATGGGAAAAAGCATAGCCTAAATTATTCTAAATTATTCCCACATTACAAAGCTGACCACACATTGGACTGAAAGCGAAGTGGGGTGGCTTAGAGCACCAGCTCTGAGATGGAGGGCCTCTGTTTGAACTTCAGGACTGTGATGTGCTAGCTTCATTTCTCTGTGCCTCAGTTTCCCCTTTGTCAAACAGGGACAATAATGTATCCCTCATAGGGCTGTTGTGAATACTAAATACATGCTTGCTAATATTATTACTATTATTACTAACTCAAATAAGATCCCTCTCAATAAGGTATGATATATTCAAGCAGTAATTTGAAAAACATCAGAAGGTGGTGAATAATCCAAATTTCCTTACAAAAATGGGATTTATATCAACTACTACAATCAGTATTATTATTGCATTTTCTATGCTGATATATATCTTTTATAAATTGTTATATAAAGGGATGGCTTATAATCTTCAAGTATAATACAGATAGATAAGTAACTTTTTCAAAAATGGGGTTTTATATTGAGTCATGCTTTATACCTGAAACTAATATTAAATATCAATGATACCTCAATTTTTAAAAATGAAGTTTTACAAATCTTTGAATTATATGCATATAGAACATAGTAAAAGGATTAGGTTAATGAGTTAAAGGTATGTTTCTACAGAAAAAGTATGGCAAAATGCAGAGCCATTCGCAGGACCAGAGAAGGCCCCTCCAGCAAAAAAGATTGCCTGATGCAAGAACAAGGGTCGAGCCATGCCTGAGCTATTTAAAACGTCCTTACGCTGTCATCAGAAGTTGCCTTATCTATTATCACCTCTGGAAGAAGCTGTCCATTGGGGAGCATGAGGGCTGAGGGTCCGTCAACCAGGGAGACCACACCATTGCAGTCCACGGCACTGTTCATCTTCCTGTTCACTGGCAGCATTGGCGGGGACCTACTGGTTGGGCTGATGTTACTGCAGCTGCGCTCCCGGGGTCTGTGGGGCACGAACAATGAGCCCCTTCTGCTCTCATTGTCTCCGAAAATGCTGTGCTCGTCGTCGGCAAATTCAGTCTCAGATCCGATATCTTTTCCTCGACCTATGAAACTGAAAAGGCTTGTTCTGCTGCTGCGCCTTTGAGGAAACAAGGAGCCACGAATGCTGAGTGGTGACTGCAGGGTAAAAGAAAAGATGACATCTCTCTGCTGAAGCACTTAAAAACAGAAGTGCATTTCACATAATTACCATGGAAACCATTGGCCTGAGAGCAGGTGGCTCTACACTGGTTTAAAAGAAACATATTTCAAAACAAGGCAATTCGCAAGAAGACAAATTCTTCCAAACAAGGATGGAAAGGCTGAAAGAATCCATCCTTTCAACACCAGCTAATTATTTGCTCCTGAACAGCTGTCTGCTGTACTGGCCTGGAATGACCGTACCACTCCTTCTGTGCCATTCAATTCATTTTGCTATAAAGGCCATAGCACTTCAAAAAGTAGTTTTGTATCGATACCTGTTATTTCGATTTTCATATATCAATAAGTTCCATAAGTATTAAACTCTTGGTTTACTTATATGTTGTATGCTTCTTTGCATTCCATTGCAAAGAACTCTACCTTACATACTGAGAGCTTAGTGAAGGATTTTTAAGAAAGGCCTTTTAGTGCTACTGAGTTTACAAAGTCATAAAACATCAGAACTTGAAAAGAAGTTTCTCAAAATATTAGAACAAAGAGGGGAAAAAGTCATGTTTGTATGACTCATGTCTAGGATCAACAGTGCTATAAACCAAACTTAATGCAAATTCTTTGGAAGTATGTAGCTCAATAAATATTGATGCTTACTATAGAGTAAGGGACAAAGTGGCAGGCGTGGGGAGTAATGAAAAATGGGCATAACAACGTCATTGCCTTGAAACTAGCTTGGACTGCTCTTATATTTTTTATGGATATTGCATATATTCAAGTTCTGTTTGCCCAGCTTAATTTTGAAATCTTTGAAGGCAGGGGCTCTATCTTTTATTTCTCTGCATATCTGACAGGGTCCTGCAGACTTAAGTCTTAGAAGCTGGGACATTTAAATGAAGACACAGGAGAGAAGAATATTAAGTGTCAGTGGGGCACTGAAAAGCTGATTGAGGGCAGTAGAGAGGACAAGGGAAAATTTGGGGGATGGGTGGCGCCTCAGCTAATGGGTGAAGAATGGGAGGTACTGTGCTGGAAGGAAAACAAGAAAGAAAATCATCCCATCTACAGAAAACCATGTGTGCTAAGTAACAAAGGCACCCACTTCAGGGCATGTGGGTGAACATGGAAAATCACGGACTGAGTATACCAGAAGGCACAGAAGGGTAGGAAATGAGGCTGAATAACAACATGTGGGGCTTGGATAACATGTGGGTCTTTTTCTCTAGGTAGTAGCATTCAACAGCATTTTTTCTTTACTTGATTTGAGCAGAGGGACAGCTTTGGATTAGAAAAATTATTTGCATGAGTGTGCAATGAATGGTTCATCATGGAGGTTTGTAGGCAGAGAGACCTGAAATATGGAGGTTTCAGCAGAAAAAGAAAAAAAAATGAAAAGAGAAATTCCACCCAAGCAGAAATGACAGACTATGGGTATGTGATGTGGTTGAATGTGGAGGCTGTCATGTTAAGTAAGTAATATTCAGGTGATTTATGTCTTACAGTGGTGAAGAAAACAGAAAACACTAGTCTAAAGTTAATTTTTAACCAATATAGGCATTGTAAAACACAGACTAAATAAAAATGTAGAAGTTAATCTGTAGCGTAAATAATATTTTTTTATTTCTACAGTGGTTCTTATGAATATTATTTTGAAAATGTGTTTATTGGAGAAGATATAACAATTCCCAAACTATAAGATCCTTAACAAACTAAAACAAAAAACTATGTATACCCAAATTCTTTCCATAAACACCTAGCAATCAATAGGTTTTTACCTAAAGACATATCAAAGAGGTCACCTACTCTCCTCTCCTGGTGTCCCTTCCCTCAGAGTGGAATATTCTGTGGTATATTCCTAGCTCTGGCGACACGCATTTGGTAGGGTCAGTGGTACCTGATTAGGGGTAGACAATCGCTTTTCCCGGGCTCGCCTGTGACCTTCAACACCAAGGTGGAAACTTTTTCTCCTGATACTCTCCTCTGATTCTGATTTGGACAATTTCTCATCGTCTCCCTTCTCTTCCCCACTGGAGAGCTTCTTTTGATTCTTTTTCTTTCGTCTGTTTCTCCTTTCTTTAGCACTTTTAGAACTCAGTTTAGATGTTTCAGAAGAACTCTCAGAGAGGCCCATGATCCGGCTTCTTCTCTTACTTGTATGCTCGGCTGCTGCCATTGCTATTGCCTGTTGGATCCAGATGTCACACATATGGTGAGTCATTTCCGAAGTCTGGGAAACCTGATGACAGGGCACCTCTCTGCCATGAATTTAATAATATTGTGCATATAATCATGTCCCTTGTATGGGAAGAAACATCCTTTGCTTTACACTCTGACTAGACAGCTTACGTAGTATGTCTTTATTGCTTGAAATAAAGCCCCATTGTGCTTTGGAATGAAACCATTACATAGCATTACTATGTTTATAGTAAAGTAATTTTAAATAGTATATGTGAAAGTTTTACCGGGTAATTCTGAGACATAAAGCTGAGACAATGTGATAAGATAATATGCATAATCTTGTTCAAATGATGAACTTAATATTATCAAAATAATCAGGCACTCTATAGTTTAGTAAAGAATAAGTTGTTTGAAAATTAAAATTAATTACTACAAAACAATATCCCCAAGCAATATAAGAGAATTCTAGGGGTTCCCTAGGAAATTCCTGGAATAACTGATGCTAACTATCCCTTATTAAAAAAAAAACCCTGGTAAAAATTTAGAAAATCAAGATATTTTGAATAAAAAATAAAAATCATTCATAATCTTACATCCCCAAAATAATTGGTCTTACTATTTCTTCCAGTCTTTATATACATAATTTTTAAATTGTTTCTATCCCATATTCAATTTTATATCCTACTACCTAACACATTGTTATTTCAACACTCCTTCCCTTTGGTAATATTCTTAAAACATAATTTTATTGCCCCAAAATACTCCAGGATACAAAAAAATATCATAATCCACTTAACCATTTGTTAATTTTTGAAAATTTAAGTGCTTTCAGATGTTTCATATTATTAAAATACTGCAATGAACATCTTTCTGCATCAACGTTTCCCTGCATTATAGGTTACCACCCTCTCCCTAATAGGTTAGATTCCTTGGAGAGATTTAACTAGGTCAAACCATCAAATTAGTTTTAAGACTCTTGCAGAGTATTTGAAACTTTGGTTTTTTAGTATAAACCTTCTCAAACCTTTCCACTGAATTACCCCTTTGGAGAGAGTATTATGGAGAAATCCTCAAAAATTTGTGACAGCCTGAAGTGGCTAACACCAAAAGTATAATTTTTTAACATCTCACATTTTATCTCAAATAGCCTTAGAACACTGACAAAAATTAATGCACATTTTGCTTTCTATCCCATAAAGTATCTGTTAACATTAAAATGATTTTCCCTAAACCTTTGTGTATAGTTGTTCTGGGGAAATACATCATGTTTTAGGACTTTGCATAAAGCCACAGATACTAAGCAATCATAGGTAACAGGTTTAGGAGGAATAGCTTAGAACATTCTCTGTGCCAGAGTGAGCTGATTATGGGGAAAGTAGACTGGATTGGATGCCACTTGTATCACAATCCAGAATTGGTTCCTTCAAACCTCACCAGAATGAAGATGTGGTTTATGCAAAGGAATCCATCAAGGAAAATCATCCTGGGGAAGGCAGAGCATAGCCCACAGGGCCTCTGTTGGTCTCCTTCACACTCGTATTTCTAGGAAAAATTTTAAGCCAAATAACAATACCTCAGCTTCTTCTTGCTCTTTTTTAAGTCTATCTAACATCTGTTGAAATTCTAACTCTTTCTGCTTGGCTTCTTCGATGTTCGCCTGGTTCTGTTCTTCATAGGCCATAGCCACCACAGCCAGGATCAAGTTTATTAGATAAAAGGAGCCCAGGAAAATCACCACAACAAAGAAGATCATGTAGGTTTTCCCAGCTGCACGCAGTGTCTAGGGGAAAATGGAAGTCATTATTTTAATAAAATAACTGAAAGGTTTTTTTGTAAATTATTTCAACTTGAATGGCATATTAGGCATGGATAAATTGGGCAGTTCTGCATAATCTGATGATGTCAAAATATAAAGGGATAAAATTATATAATCATGGCAAGTAATCAGTATTAAAATACATACTTTTTCAGTATAAAGTATATAGCTATCTATTGAACTTGTACTAAAATTAGGTATAATTCTCGATTATCATTAAGTAAAATAATCCTGAATTTTTCCCCAGTCTAAAATTCTTCAAAAACTAGCTGCTTTGCTTATTTTCAAATTGTAGGACCAAATAATGTCTATAATCCTTTTTAGTATTAAATTTCTACAATATCTTTAACAAGAAGCATTAGTGATAAACATATAGTGTATGAACATAAAATTATGTTCACACCAGAATGATAACCCTATCATATGAGCTCATTTGTTCATATTATACTTATTTTTAATCAATATTAACTAAGAATTTAAAAATAAAATAAATAGTAAAGATAATTCAAATGGTACAAATATTAAATGAAAAATAAGTCTCTTCTATCTCTGATTCCTAGTTACTCAAATCCTTTTTCTATCAGTTACTGTTGTTACTGATGTCTTGTCTTGGATAAATTCTTAGTTTATAGTGTCATTGTTAGCTCAGCAGGCATAGTCATTTTAATTTCCATAGAAATTTCCATGTTATCCTCTCTGGTGTTACCCAGGAATGTGTGAGAGTGTCTTCCTCTACGTATCTCAGACAGTATTTCTCTTTTGATCTATTCTTTTACTTTGTCGTCCTGACAGGTAAAAAAATTGTATGTCACTGTCATTTTAGTTTGCTGAAACAGTGA